>PVJC01014739.1:0-21160 GCA_004026665.1 Murina feae
AGTCTGGGACCCCTCGGGGGATGCCCACCTGCTGGCGTGCCTGACCAGCCTGGGTGAGGGGCTTTAAGGCTGCCCACAGCTCCCATTGAGCCAACGTCCCAGCAAGGCTGGCTGGAGGCAGGTTCTGGAGTTTTTTCTCCTATAATTGATACTGTTCCTTGAAGGCCTGGGGTAATTGATACACTGTTCCTTTAAGGCGCCTTCTAACTACTAACGAAGCCTCCTCTGCTTCACCTCGCAGCGTCTATAATGAAACAATTGTTACTTTTACTGTTTAGGCGGGAGCTGCTCTTTCCTTCAGTTCCGGAGGATTCTATGATTGTTACAATGTTTCAAAAAGCTGTGTTTCGCTAGAGGCAGTTTAATCGGAGCTGAACTGAGGGGCGAAGCTTCACTTTCCCTCCTGCCGCAATGGAAAGGGCTGTTTACTCAGGTCCGAGAGTGGCGGCCGCCATGTTGGCTGGGCTAATTTGCATACAGCCGCTCTGATTGGCTGGTGGGCATGGCTTACCCTGTCTCGGAGAAACGGTTAATTTTAATATTTCGCTTTTATTAGTTTAGATATGCATAGCCAATGGGTACAGACAATAGAGTGGTTAAGGACTAGGGTGGGGCAGGGGCTGGGAGCAGGGGGAGAAAGGGCTGCGGGGGGAGGGGGGGAGAATTTGGGGGACCTCTGTAATACTGTCAACAATAAAAAAATATTAAAAAGGAATGAAGTTCTGATACATGCTACAATATAGATGAATCTTGAAACATTATGATAAGTGCTAGAAGCCAGACTGAAAAAAGCTACATATTATATGTAAGATTCCATTTATATCAAGTGTCCATACGGACAAATGCAGAGAGAGGGAAACAGAACACAGACTGATGGTTGCCTGGGGTTAGAGGCTTGGGGTGGGGGAGGGCGGGGATGATAAATAACTGGCTGCTTAATGGGTACAGAGTTTCTTTTTGGGGTAGCAAAAAAAGATCTGGAATTAGTGGTGATGTTTGCACAACCTTTTTGAATATACTAAAAGCCACTGAATTATACACTTTAAAATGGTTAAAATGTGAATTTTGTGTGTGAATTTTACCTCAATGAAAAAAATCTTTGATTGCTTTGAAGAGACAGCAGCAGACCTGGGTTACTTCCCTGATTCAGTATCCTCAGTGTTTCTTGGGAAGCAAATCATTCTGAAGTGCCAACAACTGGTCATTGTCAAATGCCTGTGCTTGGCCTGACAGCTTTGACTCATCAGGCTGAGAGTTAATTGCGAGAGAGGTGTGAGCTCATCCATCTTGAGTGCCATGATGCTGGTGCTCCAGGGGTGGGTGGGCCAGAGGCCAGGATGAGCTTACTGCTGTTGACAGATAGTCACCATTTGCGTTCATCAGAAGAGAAGATGACCGGGGCCACTCGCATTACTAACTGCTGGAATGTGCTCAGGGCCGTGCAGCCAGCCCTGAGGCTGCTGGCAATGGGGACTTGTGACTGGCAGGGCATGAGGATCCCTCCTTGGCACCTCTTAACACTCCTGCTAGCATGGCCTAAACAAGCAAAAATAGGGTTTCATGATCATTTGATCATTCGTGTTCTAGGACTTCAAGGCATGAGCTCTGGTGTCTGCTTTATGGGTAAGGAACCTCTTAAATCACTGACCACCAGCCCCATTTTTCTTTGTATTTGGACAATGCCGAGGCCACAGTTTAATTAGAAGACAGATTGTGTCACAGCACTTAAAGTAAATGGCAGGCTTTCATCCACATGTGCTGATCAGCACCAGACAGTTTATGACAGCAACAGCCTGCTTTATGGTTAATTACCGGATTTTATTAACCTTCAGACGCTTGAGATGTTTTTAAAGATGTACCCCTGGCAGTTAACTGCAGCAATTTATCTGCAGTATTGCATGCATTTGGCTTGGATATACCATGAGGCCCCATCTCACAGCAGCAGCAGTGAACTCCCACAGAACACAATGAAACAACAGAATGAGTGAAGATATGCAGCTAATTTTCCAAGGCCTCTTGCTGGTTTATAAATCTTACGATTCCTGAGGAATTACAATGAGGCAGCATTGAGAAAGTGCTCAAAACGTACTCTAAAGAGCTTCCTTTACTCTGAGGGTCCAGCTCTTTAGACATATTTTGTCTTTAGTGTGATTCGATGTGATGCATGTGGTAGAAAGTAAAGTTTTAGCCTAAAAGGATTCTTTCATGTTGCTGAAATTAGCATCTCAGAGAGAGTTTCTGCTTAGCAGCCTGTGGCAACCAAGGGTCTCTACTGCGAGGCATGCTCAGGAAATACATCTTTAGGAATTCTTTCCTATTTGTCCTTCAGGCACTAACAACGCATCTCTCTTTCCAAAGTTTCTCTAAGATCGATAATGCCATTTTGTAAAAAATTCAGAGGAATTTTAAAGTCTACCTCTGGCCCAGCCAGCGTGGCTCAGTGGTTGAACGCTGACCCATGAACCAGGAGGTCATGGTTCGATTCCCAGTTAGGGTACATGGCATGAGTTGCTGGCTTAATCCTCAGTGTGGGGTGTGCAGGAGGCAGCCAGTCGATGATTCTCTTTGATCATCGATGTTTCTGTCTCTCTCTCTCCCTCTCCCTTCCTCTTGGAAATCAATAAAACTAAAAAAGAGTCAACCTCTGTTTCTGTTGGTTGCACCACTGCTTACACTGGTACCCAAGCTAGACACCTGGGAGTCATGCTGACCTCACCAATCCACCAAACCGATCAACTCTTGCACAGCCCACTTCTCCAATCTTTTGTTAAATATATTTTTACTTTTTTATATATAAGAAGGTAATCAACCATGTACCTTACTCTGGTTCCCAAAAAGCTCAGGGTGCTCTTTCCTCCAGGTCTAGCTTTTACGTCAATTGGACTTGTAACTGAAACTGTTCAAATCTGTTTCTTCATCTATAAAGGAAGGTAGCTAACACCTACTTTGCAAGGTGGTGTGTAAGAGACCAAGCACAGTGTCTGGAACTATTGTTCAACACATAGGTACTGATTGACTTCTGAGAGACTAAATATACAAGTGGACAATGGTCAGACATGTATAAAAATAGACCTCTGACCCACAACCTGCCCTGGACACGTACTCCATATCTAATCTAATAAAAGAGTAATATGCTAATTGTGTCACTCTGCTACATCCCAAGCCACACCCACCAGCCAATCAGAGTGTCTATATGCAAATTAACCCAACCAAGATGGTGGCAGGCCACCACAGAGCTAGAGCAAACAGGAGGCTTCGTTGCCCCAGTGATGGAGGAAGCTGCCTGTCTAGGCAGGCTGTGGCCTCCGTTCAAGGTAACAAACTTTCAATTATAGAAGATAAGTAAACCCCAGATACCTGCTTCCAGCCAGCCTTGCTGGGAGCTTGGGTTGCTGGGGGCTGTGGCCAACCTGCAAACAGCCATCAGCCCCTCACCCAGGCTGGCCAAGCACCTCGGGGGGGACCCCCACCTTGAAGGGGCTGTGGCCAGCCTGCAAACAGCCATCAGCCACTCACCCAGGCTGAAGGGGATGTGGCCAGCCTGCAGGGGATGTGGCCAGCCTGCAAACAGCCATCAGCCACTCACCCAGGCTGTCCATGCACCCCAGCTGAACCCCCCTCCCTGAAGGGGATATGGCCAGCCTGAAAATGGCCCTCAGCCCCTCACCCAGACTGGCCAGGAACCCCAGTGGGATGCCACCCTGATCCAGGACACCCTTCAGGACAAAGCAGCTGGCCCCCACCCATGCACCAGGTCTCTATCCTATATGATAAAAGGATAATATGCAAATTTAACCTAACAGCAGAACAACTGGGAATGACTGGCCACTGTGACACACATTGACCACCAGGGGGCAGATGTTCAATGCAGGAGCTGCTCCTGGTGGTCAGTGCACTCCCTCAGGGGGAGCTCTGCTCAGTCACAAGCCAGGCTGATGGTTGCCAGTACAGCAGTGGTGGTGGGAGCCTCTCCCACCTCCTCAGCAGCACTAAGGATGTCTGACTGCAGCTTAGGCCTCCTTCCCGCTGGCAAGTAGACATCCCTCCAAGGGCTCCCAGGCTGCCAGAGGGATGTCTGACTGCCAGCTTAGGCCCAATCTCCCAGGGAGCGGGCTTAAGCCAGCAGGTGGACATCCCCCGAGGGGTCCCAGACTTTGAAAGGGCACAAGCCGGGCTGAGGGACCTCCCTGAGTATACAAATTTTTGTGCACCAGGCCTCTAGTTTATAATAAACAGCCCAGAAAGTCAGCCTGCTATAAGTCAGATTTGCAGGAAATCTGATTGCTAGCTCTAGTAACAATCCAAAAAGCTCAACAAAAACTTTGGTAACAATTGGCCCAAATGGCTAGGACTTGATTACTGATAACTTCCCTAATTTTTGTCTCTACTCCCAACTTAGAACCAATCAGAGAAAGCCAAATATGAACCCCTAACCAATCTGGTTGGCCCACCTCCAGCTTCCCCATACCAATAGCCTCACCTGAAGCCTTTTTCCCACATTTAGCATTCCCACTCCTCTGCCTGCCTTTGAATCTCCGCCACAACACAAGTGATGGTGGCTGACTCCTTGTTTGAGCAAGTCTGGAATGCATAGCCTTTGCTTGTTTTCATCTGGTTGGTCTCCAATGATTTCCATACTTCTATGTGTGCTAGAGGTATGATGGTGAGCTTGGTCCCTGCCCTCCTGCAGCTTACTTCCTAAAAGTGAGCTCAGCAAATGCACAAATGAAGGCATGCAGAGCGTGGTGAATGCCTTGAAGGAAATCAAGAAATGATGTGATGGATGGCAACTGGGTGTCAGAGGTGGAGCCCTGGTGCAGTCGGAGAAGACTGCTGTTTGTAGGAGAAATGTGAGCTGCTGCATGAAGGATGAGAATGAGGTAGCCACATCAAGAGAGAACAAAAACCATTCCAGGCATAAGAAATAGAAAGCAGCCAGGCCCCGAGGTGAGAAACCACTTGGCAAGTTCTAGGTCAGTGAGGCTGTAGCAATAATGAGCAGAGAGAGTGGTACAAGATAAGGCAAATAAACACTAGTTATGGCTAATAATAAGTGCTTTGCTCAAACAATCTCATGTTGTTTTAGTGGTTTTATTTTACTTGAGCCTTAAATTATAAGCCGTTTCAAGCACTTTTGACGTGGTCATCATATAAAGAAAAAAGGGACTAAAGTTATTAATTAGAAAGAATTTTAATGGCTAACATTTGTCAAGAGCTTACTCTGCGTTTTATGTGACTTACACATTTAATTCTCCCAAGTATGCTATTATTATTTCCTTTTGTAGATGAGGAGTTGAGACACAGAGGTTAGCTTGCCAAAACTAACCCAGAGAGTAAGTTGAAGTGTGGGGTTTGGACCAGGCAGTCTGACTCCAAAGCCAGTGCCCTTACCCACCATGCAATGCCACCTCTTCGGGTTACACAGCTATTGTGGATCAATCACTGATGATACATGCAGGCCCCCCTGAGTTTATAACAGGAGCATGCTTCCTAATAGGAGGAAATATGCTTGGAATTCATAATCCGTTATCAAGGACTCACGTATCTTCGAATTCTATTCATTAATTACTAAGGAGTAGGGTCTAATGGGGCATGAGAAAAATTCCCCTCGCAAGAAAAATAAAGAAACGTAATTCACATTTTCCTAAACATTCTCAATTTACAGAACTTATCTATTATTAAGTGCTTATTTACTTTTATTGATTTCAGAGAGGAAGGGTGAGGGAGAGAGAGATAGAAACATCAATGATGAGGGAGAACCACCGATTGGCTGCCTCCTGCACCACCCCCACTGGGGATCCACCGCAACCTGGGCATGTGCCCTTGACTGGAATCGAACCCAGGACCCTTCAGTCCTCAGGCCGATGCTCTCTCCACTGAGCCAAACCAGGTAGGGGTATATTAAGTCTTTATCCATAATTTTTTACACAGATGTTTATGTGGGTCAAAGTACACCCAGCTTGCAAATAGTCACAGACAGGCTAGCCCTCCTGGGGGAACCACCAATCTGTGCTCAGAAGACACAATGCAGTTTGAAAATCTTTTTTAATTACTCCTTTTCCAGGTGGAATTCTGGTTTCACGTAGAGCCTCTGAGTGCCCAGTGCCGACCCCCATCAAGCAGGCATGCTGCTGGGCAGCGACTTACATTCCCATCATGGTTTGGGCAAGAGAGGGGCTTTCCTGCAGCCACTGCAGTGACCGTTTCCAGGATGGAGGACTCCTCAACGTTGCTGCCTGGCGTTCGCTGCAGCACGTCCATCAGGTTCGTGATGAAGAAGTTGTTCTGGAGTGCGGCCACCCCCTTCTCGGGCAGGATGGAGGTCTGGCGGCACACCGGGCAGGAGAGGGTTAGGCTGTGGGCGGGAATGTAGTTCTGCAGGCACCTGTGGTAGAAGCAGAAGCAGAAGCCACGGGCTGTCAGCACAGTGGGGCTCAGGGAATGGAACCGCCACATCTCACAGGCTCCACACATGTTCTCAGCAACTATACAGGACACGCTGCAGAAGCTGCCTTTGTCACGTCCTTGACTAGAAGAAGATTTCAGAAACCAGGAGCTAACCCCGAGAAGCTCACATTGGCCCTGTCCACGAGAAGAACAATGCCATTGACGTTGGCAGTGTTTTCCAGGGCCTTGGTCTGTGGAGAGGCAGCATTGCCCTCACCAGGGAGCTTGGGAGAAAAGCAGAACCTTAGGTCTCACTCCAGGCCTAATGCATCAGATCCCAGGCAATCTGTATACACATTAAGGTTGAGAAGCTTTGTCTAGAAAAGCTAGTCTGAGGTTCATGGACTTTCACATTTGGGAGAAACATGTCACTTTTTTTTGTTGTTGGTGTTGAAACTCTTTTTATGTCCAAAATCATAAGCAGATCTCTGCTGTTAAAAACACATCCAGCCCTTCCCAGTGTGACTCAGTTGAGAGTCCTCCCATTCATCACAAGGTCACAGTTTCAATTCCTGGTCAGGGCACATGCCTGGGTTGCAGGCTTGATCCCTAGGAGGCAGCTGATCCATGTTTCTCTCTCAATATCGGTTTCCCTCTTTCTCTCCCTCTTCTTCCTCTCTCTCCAAAAATCAATCAAAATATTTTTAAAATAACAACAACAAAACATCCGTGTGGAAGTGTTCCTTTGAAGCAGGAATGGGATACCCGGGTTCACACTAACTTGATCTCTTCTTGCCTCTCCTCAACAGGCATCAACTTCCTTCACTTAATTAGCAAAATGTATCGCAATAATGACCAACATATATGCTAACCACTGAATTCAAGTACTTCCAACAACCCTACGAAGTAGGTACTATTGTGGTCACCTTTAGACATATGACAAAATGCAGAGAGAGAGGCTCAGTTCCTTGCCCAGGGACTTAAGTGGTCAGGGGCAGAGCAGAAATTCCAACCAATGCAATTTGGTACCAGGATCTAAACTCTAAATAATTACACTGCACAATGCTTTCCAGTTTCTCGGCCAAACAGAATTGGAAAAGAAACGCTTTCACCCATACCCTTACGTTGCAGATGAGGAAACTGACATCAAGGAGGTTAAGTGGCCTTCCTTATGTCACAGACGTAGTGGGGCTGAATCCATACCAGACTGAAACAGCTTTCGTTAAGGTCACTGATGATATCTAAACCCGATAAGCACGTTTCAGTCTTTTCTCACCAGATTTCTCAGAGGCATTCATCAAGCTTGACCACTATGCCCCCCCACCCACCCCATTTCTTTGAAACGTCATCTTCCCTTGGCTTATGACACCACGCTCAGCGGGCTCTCCTGTCTGCTCTATTTTTCTACTAAGTCAGTAGAGTTTGGAGTTACTCCAGACTTCACTAGAAGCACTCTTCTTTCCCAGGGACACTATACCCACGCACCTGCCTAAAGCATAACACTCCCATGTTTCTATTTCCTCCCACAGGTATCTCCTCTGAGCCCCAGGGCTGTACACCATCCACCTTCTTTACATTTACTCTTAGAGGCCTCACAGGTTCTAAAACTCAACGTGTCCCAAACCAAACCCATGATCGTCCCCCAAGCTGTGCCTGTTTCCTGTCACAGCACCTCTGTCTCATATAGAATAGGCTGGGCTAGAACTCACTGAGAGGGCAGGGGGCAGGCTCAGGGCAGAATGGGGCTTCTCACCTGTCAGAACGAGGAAATGGGAACCGAACAACAGACCAGTGGGACTGAACTGTGGGGAACGGGGCAGCTCTGCGGAGCTCAGTCAGAGGGGCTCTCAGCGCTGTACAGCAAGAGCCCTGGTATGGCAACTGCACCAAATCAACAAATGATCTTACCACGGGAGCCCAGGGATACAGGGGCAGTTAGCTGGTATTCATGTTTTAGCTACTATTGAGTGAAGAGGGGAAAAAATCACTCTCCATTTAGCCATTTTGGAAGATGAATAACAAAGTACTTAAGCCAAAGTATAAAATGAATAAAATAAAAGGTATTTGGTGCCCCATATACCACCACTAAAACAGACAAACAAAACCCTATATCCACACATTACACACAAAAACCCCAAAATAGCCCACAGCAAAGAAGCAAAACCCACAACTTCCAATAACAAATCCCCCTCCCTCTCCATCCATCACCACCACGGATGTGATTATTCTGCTGCCATTGAGACCCTCCAAAGTAAATTAACTCCAAGTGTGCTCAACCAGTTAACAAATCTATGTGAAATTGGATGTAGATGTAATTAGCATTGATTTGAAGCCATTGGAAATACCAATTTTCTGTTCTATAACAGAAAGCAAAGCATTCTAGTTATGTATATTAAATAATGATAGCAACTGTGTTTAACAAGCTACTATAAAATATAATCACCATATTCCTATTTGTTTTTAGGAAAAAATATACAGCCTTGCTAGGGAAATACTTAAATCAGGCCACTAATCTTTATGCTTAATTGCTTATGCGGGAGTTGGACATGGGGTGAATGAATATTCTGATAAATGATTAACTCAGTGGAAAGAAACACTCAAGAAAGATAAATAAGAAAGTGTATTTTACATATAGCAAATTGTATATTCTGATAATGTATCATTACTACATACACAGCTTTTTCCTTCATCTGAAATAGCATAATGTTCAAATGTGCCATTGGTATGTGACCTCTGAATTATCTTAGGAAGGAGGCTCTCTCCTTTTAACTAGCCCCTCCTATATGCAGATATTTTTACCTGGTTGTTGTTATATGGGAGGACATGGTAGATTTTTAATTGTCTCTCACCGAAGACCCTTTGTGAGGGAACTGTGGTTGGCCAAAATTGTTTCACAAAAAACAAAGGGAAAATTTAAATTTAAAAACACACACACTTCCAATAGTTAATGCTCATAGCTAATGAACAGCTACTACTAGATCATTATTCTTTTTTTGTCCCACTTGTAATAAAGTAAATTACTGGCAACTCATGATTACATTTCTAGATTTATATCAGAAGCACAAAAGATTTATTGTCTCCCCCAGGTAACTGGAGAATTCTGGAGAGAACCCTCGGTAGGAAGTCGGCCTGTGAAACCCCTCTCCGCGCTCAGAGGAGGCTTACCTCTCGCAGAACGTGTGCAGACAGGGGAGGACCTTGGGGTTCTTGTACCGCTCCAGGCATATACTGCAAATCAGAAACTGCTTGTCAATCTGGCGCACCACAGGACTGGGGATGTTGGTGGCTTCACTGGCCATCCTAGACCACTGACATGGGGGGCCAGCTGTCTTTGACCCTGCACACTGCTGCTGTCAGACAGAAAAACCAAAAGGGAAAAATATTTAATAATCTGTAAGCGCAAGTCTATCATTGGCTCATTCACTATGGGCGTTGTGTTCTGAATACAGGTAGGAGTCCATGTTAGTGACCTCAAAATGACCATAACCAACCCTCAGGCTATACAGTGAGTATGGATAGCTGCCTGTTTTGCATATCAATAAAATAACCACAGGTTCACCAAGCAAACAAAGCAAATTAAAAGAAGATGCATTGTACAAAGAGGTATGCTTGCTGGCTTTCAACACAGTGGCAAACGAAGGGTTAAATACTCACATAGCTGTGCCTGTTCATGCCTTTAGCCATGACTATATTTAAATGTATATTGTCTTATTATAATAGTCATACAGTCTATATTAAATAGAATAGTCTTATTAAGGTAAAATATGTTTTCTCCAATTATTTTACTTGAAGGGGATCAAAATATGCCACGTTGATGTGAAGATTCTTTTGAGCTAAAGGCAATTGAGAAGCAGCCGGCATGGGAGGAGCTCTCTGCTCTCTCCCATCTGCCCAAAAGCAGGTCTTAAATTTCCCATTTGTAAAGGTGCCCCACTCTCCCGTATTAGGAAGAGGAAAAAACTCCATCACAAACCTTGCAAAACAACCCTTATCGATCATACATTTTCCCACAACTTTTTGCCTTTAGGAGTCCAAACAGCCCTTTCCTTTATTTAGTCACTTCTCCATACATTTTTGTTCTTTGTTAAAATAACATATAAGCTCCCAAGTCTAACCACCTTTTTGGGTTTTCGCTTCTTTTCCGTGAAGGCCCCATGCATATAGAATTAAAAGTACTAAATCTATAAAATACAACACGTTTTATTTGGGGTAAATACAATATCCATAAATTTGTACATCTTTTTCTCCTGAAAATCTGCTTTTTGTCGGATTCACTCACAAGCTCCAGACACAGAACATGAGAGTGTAGAGAAGGTTTTTTTCTCCCTACGGTTAATATTCAGGATAAGAATAATTACAATTTTATAAAATATGTTTTTATTTATTTCAGAGAGAAAGAGAGAGGGAGAAAGAGAAAGAAACATCAATGATGAGAGAGAATCATTGACTGGCTGCCTCTTGCACAGCCCTCACTGGGAGCTGAGCCCACAACTGGGTATGTGCCCTGACCAGGAATCGAACCACTGAGCCAAGCCACTGGGCTAGAATTTTTAATTAAAAACTTTGTATGTGATTCAGAGTGTTTTCTTCAGAACTAAAGGTGTATAGATTTCATACTAAAATGTATTTGCCGTAGACCGGGAACAAAGACAAGAGCTAGTCCCTATTATTTTTTAAAAATGTCTGTTGCTATTCACATATAAGAATTTGGGACCTGGTGAAGGGAATGCATTCAGAGGCGGTTTCACTTAGTGAGGGATTGTGTCAAAAATGGAGATTTAGAAGAGGGCAACAGAGAAGCAAGCAGAGGGCCTATGAGAGAATAAGAGAAGAAAAAGTTATGACATAAAACACAGCTCCATTTGCCACCTTAAAAAATTTCTGGCTTCTATCCCAAACCAAGGCTGAGCTAAAATTCACTTCCAAATTTTCTAAATATATGGGTAAGATGTCCACAGCCCTTCAATTCCCAATAGAAATTATCTTCACAAAAAAAAGTAGTTAATCTTCATGACCCTAGCCAGGCAGGGTAGTCTGCTCATTCTATAAGATTTTAAAAAGTAGGCTCAGCTAAGAAATGTGCCAGGATGCAAACTCAGGTGTGTGTGTGCCTCTAAAACCCTGCCTTTCCCTCCTTAAATCACCACACTTCCCTTGACTGATGTTTTAAGAAGGCTGCACTATGGAAGCTTGGTTTAGATATAACATGTTAATCTGGTCTGGGACCTGTATTTGAAGCTGGGAAATATACTACATTTACAGAATCAACCACTCTATATTTTCTGAAGGACATACTCTTTTCCAAATATAAATGATAGTTCTTCTTCCTCCCCACCAAATCACCTTTTTTTTTTAAAGTATGTCAACTTTTATTAAAATTCTATTTACACATATTTGAGTAGTTACGTACATGACACACCCACCTTCCAACTCGATACCTTCCAGATAAGTTCAGTAAAGAGCATGATTGATAAACAGATAGCACCTTGTGAAAGCACCTGCTACACAAGAGTGTCAAGTTCAAACAACTCACTGTATTAGTTAAACCACATAGGTGTGACATACCTAATTAGCCAACATTACCTGCTAGACTTTCATTGAATGTCTCCCTAAAAATCTAGAGTAGAGAATGGTATTTATTGAATGAAACAGAGCTCATCTCTCAGGAGCTCAAAATGTTGGCACATAGCCTGCTTTCCTTTAACCACATCCTTCTGACATCAGAATAGGGAAGGATTGGATTTGCCTGTCTTTAAGATAAGGAAACCAAAGCTAAGGGTGTGAGTGACTTGCCCAAGGTCATCCAGTAAAATCAGTGAATCAGAAAGCTCAGATTTCAAGTTTTCTGCCTTATCTGGTAAGTCATGATACTTAATCTTAAACAAGTTTAACACTTGACTGTGTGTGTGTGTGTGTGTGTGTGTGTGTGTGTGTGAGAGAGAGAGAGAGAGAGAGAGAGAGAGAGAGAGAGAGAGGGGTAGAGAGGGAGAGGGAGAGAGGGAGAGGGAGAGAGAGAGATGAAAATTATGTGCCCACTTCAGCAGCACTAAACTCAAAATGATATAGAAGATTAGCATTGGCCCTGGAGCAAGGATGACACACAAATTATTGATGTGTTCCATATTTTAAAATATATAGAACTTTTCTGTTAAAATCAGTTAAAAATCATTTTATTTTGCATAGTTTTTGAAAAATTTCCTATTACCCTTTGAAATAATCAGTCATGTTGAGTATTAAATAAAGCAGAGAGAAAACATCGTATTTGGATTTTATTTTTTTATTTCAATCCTTAGAACTTTGGATTTGGGGTAACGAAAAAAACATATCATTTGTTTTAATGATATATGTTGACTAAATGAAATTTCCTGAGCCAAAATTTTTGTTCTCTAAAGCTGAAATAAAAACATTTTATTCTAATTTAATGATCTTACTATACTGGGTGAGAATCTTTGTTAGCACTGGTAATTTATACGGCAAATTAAGTTTACTCATTAACAGTAATTTAAAATCACAATAATATTACAAAGCTGTCACAAGTGACCTGTTGAAGGCATCTGGATTTTTAGGACTCCCAGAATCAGCACAAAAGGGTTCCAACCCCCAAACCAGAGACTTTATCAGGAACTATCATTCCTTTAATATAAATGGATACTCACAAAAGGAAGACAAATTTAACTGCTCCTACAGGGATAATGTGCTTAGAAAAATGTGCCAGTAAGTACCCTGGGAAGCCTTCCATCAGGCTGAGTATGCCTCCAGGAATATATGACAGCCTTTAATCAAAGTGTTTGGGCATAACCACAGTTTCTGATCCCCTTGATTAGAAAGGCAATAAATTCTTATCTGGATTCTCAGAGGATCTTATTTCCCCATCTTGGTTTCTGAAGTGTCAAAGATCCTTCTTGACTCATATAGCCAGCAGAAAACAAGTGAGTGACAAGAACCAGATGAGGCTATGGGACTGTTCTTCTGGAGATCAGCAAAACTCATTTCTGCAGCGACATATGAAAACACGCCTGGGGTGGACTTTGTCTCTGAAGAATATCAGATGCTTTGGATGCAGAAACTATCACCAGACACAGTGATAAAAGGAAATCGTAGAGAGTTGCAGGCAGGAGGAGCCATTGGAAAACTACTTAAATAGCCAACATTGACATGATATTGGCATTAAGCAGCCAGGAGAACTTTTATGTGGGGAGACTAACTAAGGTTTCTGGCCCATGGCAGACCAAGAGCAACACTGCTTAGGGAGAGTTCACTCCCCCTCTCCGGCTTTGCTCAATATCACCTTCTCAATCTGAGCATTGTTTAAAACTGAAACTTGTCCTCAACCCCCCAGCATTTGCTAAGCCCATCCTTGCTCTGTTTTTCCCATAGTATTGGTCACTTTCTACTGTAACTATGTAATGGGTTTATTTTGCATATTATCTCCTCCCACACTCCATTAAGATGGTGTAGCATTCTTAATCTTAAGGGATTTTTTTTTCTGATTGCTCACTGCAGGAGTCCCAGCTCTAGGACTGTGTCTGGAAGTCACGCATTATATTTTGAATTAACTGAACAAATGAAGTATAACATGGAAATGGACTCAGTCCCAATAGCAGGAAAGAGAGACACTTGCTGAATGAGTGATCAAGAGCAAGGTCATTACCAGCCATGTGAATGTCTTCACTTGGTATCACACAGTACCTGCCTTTCCATGTGGTACTCTAATGCTTAGCAACATAAGTCACCATCCAGAAGGTATACATTTAGTGATGTATCTGAACACACTCACAAATGCAGGAAAAGAAATTGAGAACTGTGGAAGACACATATGCATGGAAAGTAAAAGTCTAAGAAGGTTAACACATTCCTTATCAATGGGGACTTGCCAACTAAACACCGCTTGTTTTAGGTAAAAACCATGCAACAATCACATCACAAAGTCCTTGGGCAGAGAAAAATCCCATCCCAGCATTTCTTTCCTCTCATCACCGCGGGTACTTCTCCTGGCTCACTTTCACAAATCTACCACTTGGTGGGAATTACAACCAAATGGAAAAGGAGAACTTGATAGGAGATGATGAAATGAAAGAAAAATGCCTGTGTCCACAATTCTATGGTTGTGACCATATTTCTCACCCCAAATTATATACCATGTCGATCAGAACACTATCCCAACTCCTATGGCTGACACCGCTGTGAGAAAGAGCAGGAAGGGAGGAGGGATGAGAAAAGCCAAACTGAAAAGCACTCTTCTCCAAAAGGGGAGCGAGTTGCTGAAAACTTGTCTGGATTGTCCCAGAAACATGGTTGGGAAGCAGGTCAGGATTCATCCGGAAAATAAAATCTTAACACGTGACTTGTGACTAAGAGGCAGCAAGCATATCTGATTGCATGTCATCCTACAGGCACTGGCTTCCATGTCTGTTGCTTAATTTGATGGCATTGCTGGGTTACGCCTCCTCTTTGTCGCCCCTTAGCTGAATTTATTAATGCGGCTACATTTTGTATTGTTCTTGGGCCAATGACAGTGGTGCGGGCATACTAAAATCAGCTTTCAAGAAGTTAAAAATCTTCCGCTACATTTATAGGAAGGAAATCTCAAACCAGTAGGATTATCTACTACCTTTCACCTGCCAGGACAGGTAGTCCCTCGGGCTCAAGGCACAGGTTGAAACATGATTGAAGAAGGTATTTTTCATTTTCTAAGTTTGTGAGCATATTATCATTGACCAGCAGTGGAATTGGCATTGTTGCTGATAATGCAACTAGAAGAAAAGAAAAAAAAAAAGAGGACAATCTTCAGGAAATGAAAACAGGGTGACCTGATTTCGGTTCAATCAAGCTGCGATCCCAAATGGGCCTTTTTGTAAATTAGAAGGTCGGATGCAATATCCTTCCCGACAGCGTGTGTGTGTGTGTGTGTGTGTTGGAGGACATTCAGGGACCATCTACTTTAACTTCTGTCTCCGGACAAGGGCGTACCCAAGCTTCCCCAAGGTTCTTAGTCCCAGGGTCAGATGCATGTCAGCTTCCCTAGATTGCTGAGTTTTGCTAATATGGAAGGTGATTTACAAGCTGAGGCCCAACTTGTTTTTATAATATTTATGCCTATTTCCTCTACCTCTTTCCTTAGTATGGATAACTGTTTGCCTTTGCTTTCTTCGTGAAGTCCTCACCTCTGCAGTCAGTTCTTAAGATTTGCTTTGGGGGTTCCAACTTCTAGAACGCTGGGTCTGGGCAATAGAGAGTTAAGTGGTCAGGCTAATGGACATTGATCTCACGGTGTCCTGGGGCCACCGAGATGAGTGGGGTCTCCTCTCCCCACACCCATCACCTTGCTTTCCAAGTCTCCTCCCTTGCTTTCCTTGGGGACTACACAAAGAGGCTGAATATTCTTGGACCACAAAAATGGCAGAGCATTGCCAGGACTCTAAGCTCGGGGAGTTAAGCGAGGTTAGCAAAGTTAGCAAGTAGGGGGAAGAGAAATGTATTCCACACCAGAACTTGTAAGACAGGCCTACGGACAGCAAACCCCTTTGGCCCCTGGTTAATAGGAAGTATACTGTTTAATTCTGTTGATTAGAATAAATATCCACTTAAGTTAATACATTTTCTAGAAGAAAAATTTAAAAAGCACTTAATGGAGGCTATTGAGACTATAAAGGCAGAGGCGGTAAAGAAGTGGGTAGAAAGAATGGCGTGCAAAAAGCAGTAATGGATATTTCTTTCAATGATTATACTGGGCTCATTTATTCCTCAGTAGCTGGTCTAATCTAAATCTCCAAATTCTAGGAGGACTTGTTAAATTTAGACAACCTAAACAATAATATTCAGAGAACAAATGCCACTCTGACACTGACCCCTTACATAACTAATAAAGGGGTACAGATGGCATTCTAGTTTTTTTTTAAGGTGTGTGAAAATTATAATTTTGCCACAATTAGAGGTAATTCAGTCACACTTTCTTTAAAAAATGCTATGATAATAAATAATTCAGCAGCATTTCTTTAAAGTTTGAAAGTATTTTTCTTCTATACCTTTCAATAATACATACCAATGTTTGGTTAAAGTCTTCATCTGAGAGATAATGAAAAAAGGAACAAGTGAGTTTTAAAAATTAAGCTTAACTAGATTTTTGAAATTTGTTGCATATTTAGGATTTTTTTTTCTAAAAACGGATAAAAGAAAGCTGTGAGTTTAGAGAAGTGAATGTCGAAGGATAGCCAAATGAAGGACATTTTCATTTCTTATTAAGATGAAGAATGAGCATTTTTACTTTGTTTCTCACACAGCAGAATTTACTTAAGCTTTTGTTATCACATAAGAAAAGTCATCTCAGGATGTTAATATTAACTAGGGTGAAATGTGCATAGACTTTATTCTTCGTTTTAAAAATGTGTGGGTGACACATGCTGCATTTATATTTCTTGAGCCAGCACGTTCGGTCAGAGAACCTTTGTACATTTGCCTGTGTTTTAACCTTTCCAATGCAAATCACTTGTGTCTTTCTAGGAGAAAACTGGAAAGGAATTTTTAGAGGCTTAGGAAAGGCCACTACTCACATCTCTGCAACAGAAAGCTGCTTTCTCATCCACAGCACGCGAGAAACTTTGCATTGTGTGCTTGCTGGGGAGGGGCGTGCATTATTTAACATTATAGTGGGTTAGGGCCCATGCTGTGAAGGCATCTGCTGGCAGAGAATCAAAGGCACCAGGAAGTAGGTTCACACCAGGCAGAACAGAAGCCTAATACTTAAGAAATCAATTTAAGAATCTGGGCGAACAAATGGCTCTCCTTACATAGTCTAATTTTTTAAGTTAAAACACACACACACACACACACACACACACACACACTGCTAACAATTTAATCATGAGGAATAAAACTTCCATAATGTGATCCAAGCCGAAGAAGGACCAATAACAATTTTTTAAATGCCTCATTCTAAATCTAGATCTGTTCCATAAAGTGTAACAGTAAAACCCATCTTTTCTCAGAAATATCATCTTATCTTTTGGTTCAGAAATCCATCTAATTTGTAGTTTAAAATAAATAGCTTTTCCTACTTGCTCTCCTATCCCCCCAGAATAAGGAATAATGACAGGGTGGGGCATACTCATAGGAAAAAATTCTCAGATACAAAGATAATGCCCACTGTTTCAGGAAGTAAACCTAGATTTTTTTTTTTCTTTTTCTGTAATGCTACCATTGAACTCCACCCAGTTTTGAGTCTACCGTAAAGGCCGGGGGGAAAAATGTCAGAAAAAAAAATAAAAAACTCAAATCATCTCCTGCATATTGTCTGGTCATCAATGGCATTTGGAATCCAGAGGGTCAAGTCATGCATTATGAATGAATAGGTTTCCAATGGTAACTGGGAACCGGCTCTCACCCCAGGGTTCTCGAATAGAGGACTGGGTGGGGGAAGGGTCGAATGCACATTCTACTCCACCCTTGGGGTACCGAAGGAATCCTGCAAACTGAATACTGCATCCCCATCTTTGTACCTAACAGATGCAGGAGGAAAAAAATCTTCTATTTAAAATAAGCCGAGATATATGTTATAATAAAGACTAGTAAAAATAAAGAGCTAGTTATATCACATTAGGAACTTGATATAATCTTGCATGCTTTTCTTCCTATTCTTGTGAATCGGTGCCTTTGTTTAGGCAAAGAGCGGATCCTTCCTCTATCTCACAATTACAACGCATGCAGCATTACCAAGAGAGAAAAGGTGGGGCGGGGGCAGGACAGACAGCAGGAGAAATCAGTTATCCACCTGGCAGGACACTAAGCCATCCGAACGTTTAGGACCTACTCATTTCTGCAAACTAATCAACGAGGCCAAGCATTAAACCCTCCCGAGCAGCAGGCAGCTCCGCGGGAACCCACCCGCACAACGCACACGTCTGCTAACACCTCCAGTTTGGAAGCACCATGCAAAGAGACCGGTTAAGATTCCCTACCATGCAGTGCAGCCATCATCAGAAGCCCAGCATCTCTTCTGCTCTATGGAGGGATGTGCCAGCTCATGAACAGAACAGAGGAAGAGAAAAATGGAGGAAAGGAGGGGAGGCTCAGCGAAGTCCGCAGGAATGTTGCTGGGTCCTTAACAAGTGGAAGACCCCTTTCGGCATTCAAGCCAATCAATCTTTATCTTCCAGGACATCTTTTTCCCACTCAGCGTCTGTTGAAAAGACTGCAGCAAACCAAGCAAGGGATTGTGGGATAGGGATGCAGCAGCGAGCTGCAAGGAGATTCGTGGGTGGCTCGCTCGCCCCTCTGAGTCAGCAGTCAGCTGTTTCCAGGCTCGCGGCTGGGCCGCTCAGGTCCGTCCCCGCAGGGTGAGTGCGCGATCGACCCCGGGCCAGGCTCCCCGCGTGGCAGCCGGGCCAGGCTCCGCAGGGATACAAACGGGCAAGAGGGCGCGCAGATCAGCCAAAGGGGGACGCAGCGAGCATGGCTTCTACAAAGAACACTAGACATAACGGCAGGTTCAAATGCAGAGGGTGTGCTTGGGGAGGGGTCAGCAATAGATAATAAACTTCCTTTGGGAAAAAAGATGATCTCTTTCCTTAGACTCTTCCAGTAGCTTGAAACACACATGTAAATTTTTAAAATGCAGAACAGCTCAGTTCAACAAGCCTCCACTACCTTTTCCCAACTCTCGGTATTTGCCCAGGAAATAAAATATAGTTCTCCCAAAGTCAAACAATGCAAATGACATTTCTCTGCTTTCTGCTTTCTGTGGTTCTGATCGCTGAGGGAAAAATCAGACAGTACATTTAAATACATGCTTCAGGGGATGAACAGAGCTCACTGCTTTTCTGATGATGCAAAAGTTTTTAAAGGTTGAAAAACTTAACAACCTTTATACTTACACATAACTTGCTTTCCTACCAAGTCATTAAACTTATTTTTAAAGTGTTTACTAACTTAAATATGATCAGCATGTAATCCTATAAAAACGATTAGGTCCTTACAAGACAACTAATACTTGAATTAAAAAACGGTACATGTCAGGATGGAATTCACAATTATCCCAATTCCTACAGCAATGAAGGCAGTTCTGGAATCACATTGCATTCTATTCCTTGTAGTTACTAGTTTAAAAGTGGACACTGATCATTTTCATTTAAAGAATAAGACTGTGAATTTGCATATTTGACAATATAAATATTCATCATATTCTTTCCTTGCAGTCGGGCACTGCGCTGAGCCCTATGATGGGACAGTCAGCTTCGCAGAGAGCGATTACCTTTGGTGGTGGGAGGGGGAGCGGGTCAGAGAGAATCCAGTGAAATTGGCAGGCCCCGGGAAAATGCACAGACATGCCGATATTAGCATGCTATTGCAGGTGGTGCACAGTTCTCAGGAGATATAATTCGCATATTATACAATTCCCCCCTTTAAAGTGTACTATTCAAGGGCTTTCAGTATATTCACAGATGTGGACAACCATCACAACCAATTTTAGAATATTTCCATCACTTCCAAAAGAAATCCTGTACCCTTTAACTACCACCCCCTACTTTGCCATCCCCCACAATATGGGGGTCTTAGGTGTCTGGCTTTTTTTTTTTTCTCACTTAGCATAATGTTTCCAAGGTTCATCCATGTTGTAGCATGTATCAGTATTGTATTACTTTTTATGGTTGGAAAATATCCCATTTATGGATAGAGCACATTTTGTTATCCGTCAGTTGATGGACATTGGTTTGTTTCCACGTTTTGGCTATTATGAATAATGTTGCTATGAATATTCATATACAGGTATTTGTGTGGACTCATGTTCTGTTTTATTTTACAATTTACTTAGAACCAATGCCTGAAACTATGGGCAGGCTACCCCCACTCTACAATGTCCTCTTCCTGAGACAGACCATCACAAAGGTGCCTGACTTGCTAAGATGGGAGTCCCCTCTTCTCATTGGTGCTACTGAGCCCATCCAGTACCAAACTCATCTAATGCTGACCCCTCCCCAAGCACATCCTCTCTCCTTCCCTCTCTCCTCTTCCCCACTCAACCCAAACTCTGGGGCACACAACTGGCGTGATGCTCTGTGCTCAGAAATGGTGGTGAAGTGGGAGTGATCCTCATTCTGTGGCTGGATTTGTAGTCAGAGAAGGTTTACCTACTCATTCAATCAGTCATTCCAATAAATACTTATTGAAGGTCCAGTGTGTGCCAGGCGCTGAATGGGCATTGAGGATACAGAGAAAATGTAACAGTTTCTTAGCGTTCAGAAAGGTCACAACCTAGTGTGGGAGGTGGATGAGTAATTGGGCAAATGCAACTCAGAGTGGTAAGTGCTTTGAGTGCCAGAGGAAGTGGATGCTGTGGGGCCCACAGAGGGACATGCCAGGCGAGGAGAAGTGGGGTGCGTTTCAGGCATGGAGTACAGCATAGGCACAGGCATGGAGGAAGAGAAGGCTCCCAGGAACTGAGAGTGGTAGTTCAGTGTGGCTGGAGCCAGGCGTGTGGGAGAGCAAATGGAGGTCCTATATGTTCTGATTTTTTCCTGGAATTGCAAATAGTTCTTCCTGGGAAACAGCATTACATGGGATAGGTGGGTCCTACATACCCTCATCATGATGAGGTACCTACTGTCTGGGCAAGTGGGGTTGGAGGGCTCAACCAGAACCCTAACACTCATAATACTGGTTATTATAGGAAAGCACAGCCTTCTTTTTAGCATGTCTTGGCAAACGAACCCTTTATAAATTGAGCCTGAGTTACACCGGATGTGTTACAGGCCACCGCATGTCCCCTGGCAACAGGCAG
>PVJC01014739.1:21260-36110 GCA_004026665.1 Murina feae
GCTGCAGGCCTTACGGATATCGTGGAGCTGCCTTGCCCTCCCCACTGTTCCCTCCAGTTGAATAGACATTAAAGAGTTAACCGTCATAGGCCAGGTTGACTGTGATGTGCACAGCCATTGGGAGGTATACAGGCAGTGCATATGCCTAAGAACGGGACATGTGCTAACTAAACTGGGCTTGGCAGGATCTGGGAGACAGAGATGTTAAACGTACTGGCCACCTGTTATGTGCCAAAACCCTGTACATACAGCCTGTATCTCCTCATCAAGGAAATTGCTCCTCTAACGTAAACTCAAGATGGCGCGGAAGACCATTTGTCATCTGGCTTGGGCCTTCTTCACTTTTTTCCACTTTCTGTCCTCCCTAGTCGTGCTCTAGTTCCTAAGACATGCTACTATGTTTTTTGTTGTTGTTTTCTTTTCTTTTCTTTTCTTTCCCCTCCCCTCCCCCCAGTAGTTCTTACCCAGATAATGGCACCAAACCCCCTGATGGAGTGGTGGGGCATGCCTTTGGAAATGTGAGGGGGCATTCTGGGCTGTCATATTGATTATGTATTTGGGGTGTGGGGTTGGGAGGGACTGCTGACATTTAGTGCCTGGGAGCAGGGATGCCAAACATCCTCCAGTGCATGCAAGAGTCCATACAAGTATATTTGTCCTCTCAAACTGCCAGTAGCAGCCCCCTTGAGAAACACTAATTTCCAGCCTCACGTGCCACTTGTTCTGCCTGGAATGCTCTCATCCTCTCCTGACTCCTTCAGAACTCAGCAAAAACATCACCCATTTTAGGAAGGATTCTCTGACAACTCCTCCAAGCCCAGACCTTCCCACTCCAGTCTGGATTGGTTGCCATTCCTGTGACCTCTGTAGCATTCCTTGCTGGAAATTATTGACAACTCTATCTTTTACCTCTAAGTTGCCAGCCCCTAGTGCGGTACCTGTCACACAGGAGACATCCAATACACAGATGCAGAATGACAAAAATCCTTCTACAAATGAATGAGCAACATAACATGAGGTAAAAGTAAATGTTCACTTCAGAATTGGAAAACAGTTGGGTCAGAGAACACTAGGGAGATGTAATTCTTCATATCTGATTGGTGGTTTATAATTTAGACAGCAGCTTCAAAGTACAAAGCAAAGCAAACCCAGAAGCAGACAGAGCAGGTACAATTATTATTTCAGTGGGAACTGAGGTTCAGAAAGGTCACAGGACCAGCCCACAGTGGAGTGGACATTATGAATGAGAGTTCCGGTCTGGTGACTGGCATGATGCCTCTTCAGGGCCACAGTGCCCTGCGAGGCTGGGCTAAAGCCGGGCAATTCGCAGTGGAACAAAGCCCGCTGATTAGACAGGTGGTGTGTTCCAGTGAGAGACAAATGCAATCAACCAGGAGGAGGCAACCTGAAACCAGGGGCCTGGGAAATGCCTAATACAATCATTATTGAGTTTTTCTTATCTTTTCAAAAACCATTATGAAAATTATTGCTTGATGGTCTCCTGAAAGAGGATGGTAAGGAACAATTACTCCCGCCTTCAGTTCTGGCATGAAGTGAAGAGATATAGCTCTCAATTGCAGAAGAGATATTGTTATGGATTTCACAGCACCCTGGGGTGGGCCCTCCAAACCAGGCTCCTTCCAGCCAGTCCAGACTCCTCAGAGTCAGTTTCAGTGAGTGGTTTGGCTTGAACCTCAAGAGGTTCCTACTTCTCTATTGTCAAGCGGCTTCTGGCAGTCCCCCACATTGGGTGGTTAGCGGCCATTCTTTAGTAGCCATGGGGAGGTCCTAGACCAGACAGGACTATTTGAAAATAATGATGATGAAGCAGAAAGAATCTTCCCTGTAAGTGTTCTTAAGAAAAGAGACGGTCCAAGTTGATGTTAACCTAGTGGGGTTATATGGCTAGAAATGGATTAACCAGGAAACCAGCTGACCCAGTTGCAACCCAAGAACTTACACCAGCCCTGGCCTGCCCTTGGGATTACCATTTAAGGTTCTGCATTTCACAAATAATTATGTGCCAGGCGATGTACTGGGCATTGACGGTACTCACATAGGAAATGAACAGAATCTCTCAAAATCACAGTGTCCTGCCTACACGTCACAGTTATGTGGAGTGGGTCTCAAGTGTCAGGGTAGCCCTTCCAAGACAGGCAGAGTGTTTGCAGTACAAGGGATTCAGATCAAGCACCGCGGACTCCCTGCCCAGTATCTTAGTATCCCTGCTAGGTTGCCTGTGGGTGTCCTACAGGGTGCTGATAACAACATCCAGGTGGCGTCTGCTCAACACAGAATACAGCAAGGCCCTTGCTTTCCTTGACTGAGGCCCCACAGTTTCGCTTCTGAGTTCACTTTACCTTTCTTGGCGTCTTTGTCATGTTGAATCATACTGAACAGACAACTAAAACTCATGTCCAACAACTCTATCAAAAGGGGATTCAGAATAGGTCTAGTATAACTTATTCTTATGGAACCCAGAATGCTTTCTTTTCTAGGTGCTTGTAAACCGTCCCATCACTACCAGCATTCCTCTATAAAATGAGGCTTGGTAGAATTCCTTAGCCTACAACCTGTGGGCCTGAACTTTGTAAATAAAAAGTGTATTTCTCTTATTCCAGTTTTTAAGAAACTTACCTTCTTCTTAAGACCTCATAAACATGAGGGCCCGTGATTCGGTAATCATATGTTTCTTCAAAAACCTGGAATGCGGCGCGCTCTCCCTCCTGGGAGCACGCCTGTGCCTTTCCCTTCCCCTGCGTGTTCCACCACAAGCATGCATCTCCTAAAATCTAGGGGACCCCACCAGACTTGCAACCAGGGGAGCAATGGGCTTGAGCTAACCCCCTGACCCTGTCTCCAAGGCCCTCTTTTCTCTGACTTCCTTCCCAGTGAGCCAAAGCAGCCTCACCTACGCGCATTTCTTTCCTGTAGCATTTCTAGAAAGCCAGAGCGGCCCTGCTGAGGCTCTCTCCTGCTGCTTCTTCTGTCCTAGGCTCCATTAAAAAGAAAAAGGGAAACACACACACGCACACACACACGCACACGCACCCCTGGAATGTCACTTGTTGAAGCCAGGGGACTAAAATTTATATAGAGCAACTGGTTTTTCTATTTTTACCTACTCCTGTGTTTGTTTCAAGGCTGCTGTAACAAAGTACCACAGAGTGGGGTGGTTTATAATCCCAGAAATGTATTCTCTCACACTTCTGGAGGCTAGAAATACAAAAATCAAGCTCCTCCGGTTTCTGGTAGCCCCAGGCATTCCTTGGTTCCCTGTGGGGAGTTAGGTCTACCTCCATGGTAACCTGGCTGTCTTCACCCTGGGTGCCTCCACATGGCACACCCTTCGCTGTGTCTCTGTTTTTTCTTCATGTAAGGACAACTGTCATATTGAATTAGGGTCCACCCTCGTGGAGTCTGGCCTCACCTCAACTTGATTACATCTGCAAAGATCCTATCTCCAAACAAGGTCACATTCACAGAAACTGGGGTTTGGGACTTCAACATATCGTTTTGAGGAACACAGTACCTCTGGTGGTTGAAAGGTTAACAGAAGGCCTGGGCCGAGGTAGGCCCACCTGAGAATGCCCTGGTTTCCCCACAGCACTGCTCCCTTGAAAACAGTAGTTGAGATACATGGAGAATGTTATGTTATGAAGCAGACATAACATGTGTGACGCATTATTGGAGCTGTGAGATGACTGGCAGGAAAAAGGGGATTTCAGTTCTGAGTGTCAAGGTGACCCTCACACCCCTTGGTTCTCATCCCCAGGTGAGGGGCAAAGGAAGCTTCTGGGCTTCCTGAAGAGTTGAAAGTACTTCAGCGTTGTATCCTTTGCCAGTACTTACTAACCATACTATTAGAGTGAAACCCACTCGCCTCTGATTGCCAGCTCGAACCCTGTGCTGGGGGCCTACCCAGGTGTGACTTCCTTCTCATTAGCCTTCAGAAGCCCTTCCCCCGTAGGAAGACGTCCTTTACAGAGAAGACTGAAGCGAAACACAAGGCTCCGCCATCTGCTGATACAGCATGCTGCCCCTTCCTTAGTCTTTGTCTCGCTCTGACAAAAATAAAAAGCAAAAGCAAGTCAACAAACACTCTTGTTTTGCCAATGTTTGTCCTGGCTAATTGACTCCATCCGCCCTGAGTGTGCTTGGAGGGTAACCCCGGAGTCCTGACTCTGGACTCCTAATTACACTGATGTCCACACTGAGGAGCACACAGCATCATTTCTCTCTCCAGCAGTTTCACCATCACACTTCACAATTTGACAATTAAATTCAAGGCGGTGCCCCGTTACTGCTTGCCCCAGCGGTTTACCGAGCTTAATTAATCAGTGCAGCGGTCCTGACTACCATGTGGGGAGTTAGAGTCAGGGATTCTATAAAGCAAATTTCCCTTGGTATCTGACCTGGCGGATGCAGAGCCCAGATCGGAGCTGGGTGGGGCCACGCCCTGACGGCCAGCAGCTAGGAGCCAGGAGTTGGCTGATGGGGGTGCCACTGATACTGTCTTACTAAACGCTGACTTCCTCTCCCTCCATCCCTTCCTCTTTGTCCTGGTAAACTAGATTATTTTAAAACCAACATGTAGTTCAAATAAGGTAGAGAGAACCTTATAAACATTTATTTCTTTTGACCAAGTAATCCCACCTCTAGGATGTTACTCAAAGGTAATAAATAATCACAGGTAGGGCCAATCTCAGACAGCCCCTGCTTCCCAGACCAGGCTGAGTCCGAAGTGCATTCACCAGCTTCCCACGCTGGGCGGTGGTTTCTATGGCAACAGGCTCCTCCCCCAGGGAGTCAAGCTCTCCTCTGGCTAAAGAAAAGCAGGCACCTCCTAGACAGAGACATCCTAGGCTCGGCTTATACAGTATTAGGAAAATCTCCTCACCGCTCTGGGATTTCAGCTCCCCTGCTTTCCGCATCTGAGCTCAGGTGACCACCATGCTCTGGAGTTAAGGTGGGACCTTCTTTCCTTAACAGGCCTGAGTTTACTGAGGACTTCTGAGCTCAGGGCTTTAACCCAGCGGGTGATACTAAAGGAATCTGGGCACTCTGGCAGAGAGCTAGTGAGGGGAAGCAGAATTCATTGCCCGGAATATGCCTTGTTGGGATATTGACTATTTTAAGTTGGTTATTTTTTTAGAAATAAATGACTTAGGAAAAACCTTGGACCTGCCCCCTAACTGCCTAAAAGAATTTAGAAGGCTTGATCCCAGAAGGGAGCTATTATCATAGACTAGAGGACCAGTGCATGAAATCTGTGAAGGGGGGAGAGGGGGTCCTCTCAACCCAGACTGCACCCTCTCCAATCCAGGACCCCTCATGGGATGTCAGACTGCCGGTTTAGGTGCCTGGGCCTAAACTGGCAGTTGAACATTCCTCTCACAATCCTGCACCGCTGGCTCCTAACTGCCCACGCCCCCGCCTGCAGCAGCCTGCTTACCTCCAACTGCCCACCCTCCCCGCTGGCCTGGTCACCCCAATTGCCCCCCCTTGCCAGCCTGGTTGTAGGCAGCTATCTGTGAGGGTGTGACGGTCAATTTGCATATCACCTCTTTATTATATTATATAGGATAACCAGAGTTTTAATCTCTAGTGTGGGGTATACAGGGAGGAACCTACCAAGGCCCTTTTGTTCAAAATCCTCTCTGTGTCCTATTATTAAAGACGACTCTGGCAAACATTTATTTACCACACTTTTGCTTTTCCATTGCCATGTAAATTGACTTCCTCCACTTTGAAGTCCCAAACCAAAACCACCCCCACCCCTTCTCCTTCACTCACCGTGGCGTACATAAGCCTTATGTTCCTGAGGGTGGTGTCCTTGTCCCATAATTTTACAGAACCCCCATATGTACAGGCATAATAAGATTGGTCATTTTCTCCATAATCTGCCTCATGTCCATTTGATTATTACACCTTCTAGAAGAACTTAGAAGGAAAATTATTTTTCCTCCCCCACAACATTCTGGGTACCTGAGGTTAGTGGAACTCGCCATCACCTGCAGGAGACTGCCTCCCCCCACAAGTAATCAGAAGAGAGTAGTTTCCTAAGCAGCATATGTGGCACCATGCCACACTGATCACTCATAACCCAACATCACAACCCTACTACAGGCTCTGGAGACACACCTGTGTTTGCTCTACATTCAGGTTGCTCATTGCCTCTGTAAGTACATTTGTAAACTATTACCTCATAAGGCTGTCATGATGACTACTAGAAAACGCACAGTGTGTATGAGCCTTAGCACCCTGCTGAAGCATGGCAAGTCTCAAGTTAGTATCATCAGAATCTGTGTGGGGCAGTGACGGCGAGTGTAGGCTCTGGTGCCAGGGTGGATGTGAATCGTGGCTCTGCCGATGATGACTTTGAGTAAGAAATTGAACCTCTCTGTGCCTCAGCTTCCTCCTCTGTATAATGGGGGTAATAACCTACTTCATAGGATAATTGTGAGAATTAAATGGTTTACTCTAGGGAGTGGGAGGGGAGAGATTAACTGGGGAATTTATACGCATACATGCATAACCCATGGACACAGACAATAGTGTGGGAAGGCCTGGGAGTGGAAGGTGTGGGGTGTAAGAGGTCAATGGAAAAAAAACAAAAGGGACATCTGTAATATTTTCAACAATAAAGATAAGATTTTTAAAAATGGTTTAATCTATGAAGAGAACCTACCACAGTGCCTGACATATAGTAAGTAGTCACTACATGTGTAGTACAGTATTTAGTTGTAGTCGTATTGCCAACACAAGATTTATGAGTAAGAATGACTAATGGCTCACTTTCGTAATACTCGAGCCTGGTTCATGTAGGGACTCAATAAACATTTATCTTTGGATGAATGGACTAGTAATACAATACTCCCCATTATTTATTTTCTTATGGAAAATAAAATAAATCAATAAATGAGAATGGGCAGAATCATGCAAAAATCAGAAGAGACGGATACACTTTTATCATGCTCGCCTGGACACAGCCTCCCTCAGCCTTCTCACCCACTTGGCGCTGGTATCTGCCAGCACTTTGACACAGGTCAGCAAGAGGCTGGAGTGTTACTTTGTTGCTTTTGGTGAGTCCTCTCACCAAATCTTGATGCCAGGCCAGCCCCAGGGAGAAAGGTCTCTGCTCAAGCTCATCCGCTCCTTGTTCTTGTATGAACAAAATTAGGGTTTCTTTGAAAAGTAACCTCCCGGAGTGATCTGATCATAAATTCCTGCAGGGCAGTCACTCCCCAGCCTACAAGTTCCTTAGTGAGAGCTTTTAAGCCAGCCCGATCCTTCTGTCTCTTGTTCGTGTGTGTGTATATATATGTGTGTGTGTGTGTGTTGTTATTGTTTTGTGGTGCAAATAGGTCCAAATTTTTTAAGCTTTTAATAAGGTTGAAAAACACTTCATATCACTTAACATAATATGCCTAACACAAGTGAGGCAGTTAAGTAAACGTACGACCCATTTTAATTCAGAAGCATGGGTAAACAACATACTCTTAAACAACAAGAATTGGAATTAACCAAAGGTTTGGGGCCCTCTCTCATTCTAACCAAAGGAAATAAAACGTAAACTTTCTTTTAAAAAAATTACATAAATTGTCTTTGTTTTCTACACTTCCTTTTTTTAAAATATATTTTTTATTTTTAACTATATTTTTATTGATTTTAGAGAGGAAAGGAAAGTGAGAAAGATAGAAACATCAATGATAAGAGAGAATCATACACCAGCTGCCTCCTGCACGTCTCCCACTGGGGATTGAGCCTGAAACTGGGGCATGTGCCCTGACCAAGAACTGAACCATGACCTTCTGGTTCATAGGTTGATGCTCAACCACTGAGCCAAACAGGCTGGGCTACACTTTCTTATTAGATGCAGTATACCTCTTTCAAAGTTGGTATCCTTTTCTTCAATATGATAGTAAAGTGATATAATACTTAATTCAAGCGAGGGCTCCACTTCTGCCTGTTTTAGTACAAAACTACAGGCTTGGTGCACAAATTCATGCATGGATGGGGTCCCTCGGCCTGGCCAGCGATCGGGTGACGGGGGGAGGTTGGCCAGTGGGGGGAGAGGCCGAGGGAGGTTGGCTGTGGGAGCACACTGACCACCAAGGGGCAGCTCTTGCATTGAGCGTTTGCCCCCTGGTGGTCAGTGCACATCATATCGACTGGTCGACAGGTTGTTTGGTTGTTTGGTCACTTAGGCTTTTTTATATATGTAGATGATAAGACATTATCTTGTGTGAACTAAAATTACATGAAAAAAACAAGCAAGCAAAGAAATAACAAAAAACTTGAACATGTCAAATGATGAAAAGTCATCCTTTCCAGGGAAGCAGAAGGTAGACCCTACCACAAACAAAAGATGCTTAGTTAATGGAGGTTAAATTTAAAAGCACAGTTAAAATAATAAAGCTTAACTTCTGAAAAGACTAGGTCTTACTCATCTCCCTGTGGTAATCAATAACCATACAATGGAGTTACCTATAGGTAACACCTTTGCAATACCAGCCCTAATATCCCTGAAGAGAGCACATAATCTGTAATCCATTCCCCCACCTTGATTTCTCCAACCTTTATTACCTTCCCTCCTTATTTTAAAATGCATAAAAGAAGCTGCAACACATATTCCTGGGAGACTTTGAGATCTTGTTCCCTGGCATATGTTGTCAAATAAAGTCTTACAAAAATTCTCTACAGGATTGGACGTTTCTTACATGGACATAAGAGGTCTGGTGCTTCAGGTGGTCAACGACCAGGAGAAATGAGTCCTCTTTAGCCAGTCAGTATCTTGCCTTTAGAATCAGTGGTTTTCTTGAAAAGGTAAGGAGAGAAATGCTTTCATGCCTTCCTCTACCTGGACATGCTCCAAAGTAAATAAATACTGACATGCTTAGTTCTTCCCCTCAAGGGCTGGCAATGTGTCCAGGTTGTGGGCCAGGAGGAGGTGCCACCAGAGGTGAGGAGAGCAGGGGCAGGTGAATAGGAGCAGGTAGCCCCCAGCAGAGGAGGTGTGCACACCAGTTAGGTTGGGCCTGCCAGGCCCTGGGTGTCCTGCCCATACCATACGCCCTGGTACCAGGTAAGCCACCTTGGTGCCAAGTGGAGCCATCCATGGCCTGAGGGCCAATGGTGGGGCATCCCACTCTTCCTTGATAATCTAGTTCTTCTTCCGGTCTTTCTTCTTCCCCTTTTCTCCTGCCCTTCATTCAATAAGCTTTTACTTTAGCTTCCACTATGTGCTGGACACTGTACTGGAGTCTACATTCAGTCACTATCCTTAAGGAATCTGTGCACTTTCATGAGAGAGACAAACATAAAATCTCAGTTAAACAATCAATTACATTAACAAAAACAAAAATAAATTCACTCTCAAATAAACTATTTCTATCTGTGGCCTCCACCTCAGCCCCATCAAGGGTGCTCATGGGTATTGCTCCAGCCAACTGGGACGGTGTTTGGAGGTTGATGATAATCCAGACCCTGGAATCAGATGTGTCTGCAAATCTGACACTGACCAGAGGTGTGATTTGGGGAGAAATGCACAACCTCTCTGACCATCCTTTCCCTCATGTATAAAATAAAAGAGTTACAACTCAGCCCAGGCCATGTAGCTCAGTTGGTTAGAGATTTGTTCCCATATGCCATGGTTGCAGATTCAATTCCCAGTCAGTGCACATACAGGAATCAACCAATGAGTGCATAAGTAAGTGGAGCAATGACTCTCTCCCCCTTCCCCTCTCTCTCAGATCAATAGAAAATGAAAAAAAAAAAAATAGTTACACCTCAAAGATGTTTAGCACAGGGGACATCTGTAATACTTTCAACAGTAAAGATAAATTAAATAAAAAAAGATGCTTAGCTCAGGCCTGGCATAGAGTAAAACTCAAAAGATGTCAACTATTGTTGTTGACTAGGGGTCAGCAACTTTCTCTGTAAAGGGCCAAATAGTAAGTCCTTTAGTCTCTGTGGCCACACAGCATCTGTTTAAGCTACTCACTTCTTTCCTTGTTGTGTGAAAGCAGTCCTGGGTAATGTAAGTGCAGGAGTATCGCTGTGCTTCAAAACCTACATTTATATTCACTAAAATATTACAGAATATTATCCCCTTTCTCCCAAAGCATTAAAACATATAAAAGCACTCTCAGCTCACAGGCTATAGTTCATCCACTTCTGATCAAGCCTAATGAAATGGCTGGCACTTTCTTTCATGGATTTTGTTTCAAAGGAAAATCTACTTAATGGGTCCATAATACCCTAATTCGGTGTCTGAATATTAAGACACAGGCCCCACTAACTTTAACAAGGTTATAAACCAATCCAAGGCTGGCAAAAATCTCCTATAAGGAAAACAATACCTACAATTTATTTGTGCACAAGCAAAGATAAGTAAACACTATCTACAATTTACTTGTTCACAAGGTAAGAAATGGAAAAGACAATTAGTTCCTTGGATGCACCATCAGCCTGTGTTTTGTAGACAAAGGCGCGCTGTCCCCCACAGGCACAAAGATGAGCTGTGTGTGCAGAGAAACCAGCTGTAAGGTCTGCCCAGAGGGCCACAATGCCCTTCAATTCTACACACAGAAGCAAAGAGAGACTACATGTGTGGTGGGTCAAGAAAGCTAGAGGAAATGAGAGCACGCAGGACAAACCTGCTTGAAAACAAGCCAAGTCTCACCCACATAGAAATCAGATTGTGCCCTGGCCTGGTAGACCAGCTGGTTATACTGTTGTCCTGATATGCCAAGGTTTTGGGTTCAGTCCCCGGTCAGGACATATACAAGAAGCAACCAATGAATGCATAAATAAGTGGAACAACAAATTGATGCTTTTCTCTCTTTTCGTCTCTCTCTAATATCAACTTCTAAATATTTTTTAGCCCTAACTGGTTTGGCTCAGTGGATAGAGCGTCCACCTGCGGACAAAAGGGTCCCAGGTTTGATTCCAGTCAAGGGCATATACTTTGATTGTGGGCACATCCCCAGTGGGGTGTGTGCAGGAGGCATCTGATCGATGTTTCTTATCAATGTTTCTAGCTCTCTATCCCTCTCCCTTCCTCTCTGAAAAAAATCAATAAAATATATTTTTAAAATATTTTTAATAATAAAAAAATCTTAGAAAAAGAATAAATCAGATTGCATATGATTTTCTAAGAACAGTCAGAGCCCCCAGGAAATGCCACATGATTCCTAACTCCCTTCTTTCCTTGCCTCCACCCCTGCCTTCATAAGCGTCTGTGAATGGAGGTAGCACATTGTGCTCTCCTTTCCACTGCCATCTAGGAAGAGTTTTACTGTCTAGTTTATACAAAATGCCTCATAAGCCAAAAATTCTTTCTCTAATGCTATTTTAAAAGGCCATATTCCAGACACATAGCAATTAATAATTAAACTTGTTTCCCTTGACTCAAAGGAAATGCAAAGGCTTTCTTATGAAGCCATTCCAAGAGTCAAAACCGCTCTTGTACATCCTTAAAAAAACATGTGTTGTCAGGCTGGCGTGGCTCAGTGGTTGAGCATTGACCTTTGAACCAGGAAATCACAGTTCGATTTCCGGTCAGGGCACATGCCCAGGTTTCAGGCTTGATCCCCAGTGGGGTGAGGGAGGGGGGTTGGGGAGGTTTGCAGGAAGCAGCCGATCAATGATTATCTCTCATGATTGATGTTTCTGTCTTTCCCTTTCCCTTCCTCTCTGAAATCAATAAAAATATATTAAAAACAAAACAAAACAACCATGTGTTCCCCACGTCCTGCTATCCTTACTAGGTAAAGCATCTGCTCATCCAGCCCTGACATGCTGAGTGTCCTCGAGGTCAGATGTCAGAGTAGTGCCCTCGAACTCAGGGGGACTCTCCTCTGGGAACAGGGCCCGGACACAGATGTGTACACATCGTCTGAGTCATAGATAACCTGCCGGCTCCCTTCAGAATTGCCTCTGTTTTAACTGCTGAAGAAAGCAAGCAAGATCTTTTTAGAAGAGGAAAAGTGAGGAGCTGGAATCTGACAAGGAACCCTGGCCAGGATGTCCCCAATTGTACCCAAATCTCCTTCCCTACCCATCAAAAAGCACAAGCCCAAGGTCAAAGACCTGGCCTATTTTATCTTTATCCCAACATGTGCTGTGGCATTGGTACCTCAAAAGCAGGGGTGGGGAACGTCCGGCCTGCGGGCCATATAAGCCCTGAGAAATCATTTGGCCTGGCTCTGCCAAGGCATTAGGGGTGAATTAATTAAATGTCTGACCAAATATAGCAGCTAATTTTTAAGTTGAGAATTTTGTATGGGTCCTTGAATGATGTTATAAATATCCAAATGGCCCTTGGCAGAAAAAAGGTTCCCCGCCCCTGCTCTAAAGGGATAAGAGCCACCCCTGTGTCAAGTGGATCTGCAATCTCAGACCAAGACCACGGGCATAAACTCCATCACTTTCCAATCTCACAGTGGGGCTCAGTTCTTGCCCACAGCCTCAGGTCTGGCTCCTAACCCACCCCCTGCTTGCACGGGCAGGGCCTCTCCACCAGTTACTGGGAGCAGGAAGGCACAAGACCCTCCATCCTTTCATAGGATCAGAGGCATTTAAAGTTGGAAAGAACCATACAGATGATACAGCCCCGTGGTTTTAAAGCTTATTCATATAAAAACAGACGTCTCTGAAGAACTGGTCCCAGTCCTGGGGGCCCTGCCAACAAGGTCAGCTCGCACTCTGGCAGGGTCCCTGAGGCATCTCTTCAGAATACCTGGAGCTCGGTGGCCATATCCAATCTGATTGCCATCATATAGACAAAGAAACAGATTTGGGGAGAGGGCGTGACTCCCCCCATGCCATCCATCTAGCATGTGGCAAAGAGTCTGACACAGAACTCAGGCCTAGGAGCATGCCTCTCTCCATCTGCCCCACTGCCCTCTCTTTACATGCAGACCTGGGAGTGGACATCCGTGCAGGCTGCCTGGTTACAGGATGAGGAAGGAAGTTTTGTGGAGACTGTTCCACAACAGAATCGATTAGAAATACAAACAAGCACAGGTTTTGCCAAGTGAGAATAAAAATACTATACTGCAAATAACAAACAACTCTCATACTACAGCTTGAAGAGTTAATGGTTTAGAGTTGAGGAACAAGCAAACTGGGCAGTCAAACAGCAGGAGTTCCCAAGATAACTGAGGAACAGGAAGCCACCCCAGGGATGAGGACACTAAAAGGTTAAAACTTGGCCGGTCCACATGGCCGAGGGCAGGGAAAAAAATAAACCACCACATCCTGTCAGAGCGGGATTCACAGCGAAGGCAGACTCCTGGGACTGGAAAGAAAAAAAAAGAGACACGACATACCAGACGGAGGCTAAGTACTGCACCAACTTTGTATAGTTAAGAAGCTGCGTAATTTCAGAATGACCGTGATAACAAACATCTGACACTAGAACAAACACAGAAGAGTGGACAGTAAATCACCAGCAGTTAGCCTTTTAATCTAGTCAAATCCGACGACAGGCCAACGTGAGAAAAGCACAGAGATTTACTCGAGACCTGTGCTGCTGCTGCTGGCTGGCTGGCATGGCGGGGCCCCTTCGCTTTCATGCTCCCTGAAGGGCCTCGGTGGAGCTGCCATTCTATTTTTAAAAAGCTATTAACACATGGGTGTTTTCCCCTCAGAAGTGGAAGAACCCCGTCTAAATTTAGACTTGTCCAGAAAGCTTATTCATATAAAAACAGACGTCGTTTCTAGTTTTCTGTTTATGCCACCGGCCAGGGCTCTCCTAGCAGCATTCTGGGACCTTTACCCAGCCTTCCTGTGGCCTCCAGCTTCGGTTCTGTCCTCCATCATTCATTCTGTCTGTTTCTGGATTTTCATGTATCAATCAACCCATTACTGCATTCTGAGATCTTAAGTCCAGAGAAAGAGGTGGCCTCTCCTTAGTAAATAGCAAAATGACTGGGTCTTCATGAGGGAGGTGTAAGCTCCTCACTGGGCACTTGGCTCCCACGGGTCCCACTGCAAATGTCACCATCTCTAATGACGTATGTATTTGCTTGCTTGGTTAGAGCTGCCTCCCCCACCAACCAGTAAACACTGCTGTGTTTTAGATAATAGGAGGATGGTGGGGAAAGTGTCAGGGGAAGGGAGGAAGGAGAGAGGGTGCTAATCACAGGGCGATAAGATTAAGAAAAGGGTATGGGGGGCTTTTATTTTAAAGTCATGTTTTTAAAAAATATACAGTTTACATATAGTAAAATTTGCTCTATTGTGTAAGTCCATGAGTTTTGACAAGCATGCAGTCCCGGATCCACCACCCCTCCCCACACAGTCCTTCTGCTAAGGGGCTTTTTTTCGAGGAACCCAGGATGGATTAGAAGCCTGAAGGAAGGGAAGCCGTGCCAAAGGAGAAAATGAGGGAGCTCAAGAGGGCAGGTAGGGTTAGCTGAGGGAGTGAGGCCCTGGAGGGGGCAAGGAGGCAGAGGGCCACTCAGCAGGGGTTCACTCTAGTGAAAATAAACGTTTCCCCTCTTCCTACGAAGTGGAAGGAAAGATGAATACATTCAGGGTCTATGATATATTTTGGGAGTGAATCCTAATGTCCTGCCAGCAAAACTATTTCCTACTCAGCAAGATGTTAACTGTCATATTCCATAACTTCTGCCTCAGAAGTATTCTTTCCGACTGCAATTACAGTCTGCAGGAATCACATCACACTGTAGCACAGGCGCAGGGCTGGTTTGTTTTGGGCTGCGCGCCCAAATTCTGCTGCCATGCAATCCTGTAGCAATTTTAGAAGTAACGACTTCAAAATTCTCCAGTGTTAAGTGCATCTGCATCTTTTCCTGCACCAACCAATGAAAAAACCTG
>PVJC01014740.1:0-36000 GCA_004026665.1 Murina feae
CCTGCCTGGTTGGCCTGGTCGCCCCTAACTGCCCTCCCCCGCTGGCTCTGTCACCCCCAACTGTCCACCCCTGCCAACCTGACTGCCTCATGCAGCCTACTGTTCAGTTATTTGGTTGGCCCTCATTAACCCTCCTGCCGGCTTGGTCATAGGCAGCCATCTTGTGAGGACGTGAGGGTTAATTTCATATTACCTCTTTATTATATAGGACAAGCAGTGTACAAGAATATTCTTTTCCCTATAGTCTTGCCAATATATTGTCAAATTTAAGGATCATGTCAATTTGATAAGTGGGAAATGGTATTTCATGTAATTTGTACTTATAAAATACTAGGGACCCGGTGCACAAATAAATTTGTGCACTCGGGGGTGGGGGTCCCTCAGCTCAGCCTGTGCCCTCTTGCAGCCAGGCATGGCTCCTTGGTCACAGGACAGCCCGGGGCGCTCCAGGGCTCGGGGTACAGTAGGCTTCCCCCCTTTGCCGCTGGTGGCTCAAAGCACCTGGGCTCCAGCTTGGGGCCCCCGCAGGGCCAAGGACCAGGAACCCAGGAACCCATCCAGAGGCTCCACGGGAGCAAGATGCTCGCCTCAGAGCCTGCCCCGTAGTCTGGCCCCAGCAGTTCTAAGAACTCCAGGGTCTCAGGGACCTTGTCCAGGTCGCACAGGTTCACGCCGCACCCTGACAGGCCACACCCGCCGCCTGCACACCCACCAATGCTCACAGCCGCTTGCCCCACCCCCCGGCTTCCATCTTGGTTGGATCAATTTGCATACAGCCACTCTGGCTGGTGGGCGTGGCTTAGGCATCCCAGAGAAATGGTTAATTTCAATATTACTCTTTTATTAGAGTAGATGAGGTTGAACATTTTTTTTAAATATATTCTTATTGATTTCAAAGAGGAAGGGAGAGGGAGAAAGATACAGAAACATCAATGATGAGAAAGAATCACTGATTGGCAGCCTCCCACTTGCCCCCCACTGGGGGTCGAGCCTTCATCCTGGGCATGTGCCCTTGACCAGAATCGAACCCCAGACCCTTCAGTCTGCAGGCTGATGCTCTATCCACTGAGACAAACCAGCCAGGCAAGGCTGGATACTTTTCCTACGTTAAGATATTTCCTCTTCTAGAAAATATCTGTTTATGTTTCATCCATTATTCTTTGTATTTAACAGTTCTTTATGTATTGAGGAGTTTAGTCCTTTGATATGTTTCAAATATTTGTCTCTTGACTTTATGGTATGTTTTTTGTCATACAGAAATGCTTTTTTATCATAATTTTTAAATATAATTTCTGAAATCATTGTTAAGAATACTTTTCCAACTCAAACATTTGAAGGTTCAAAATAAGTTCTGAGACTTTTAAAACAATCAGACTAGAGAATATAATCCAAATTCCTCTCTCTCTCTCTCTCTCTCTGCACTCCCTCCTCCCTCCCTCCCACCTTCCCACCCCCTTACAGACACACACACACACACACACACACACACACACACACACACTACTCTTTCTTTCCTCTTCCTCCTTCTCTTCTACTTCTTGGCCCTCTTCCTAATTACTGTTTGAGTCCCTGGTTGGAAAAGTTGAGCTCCCCCAATTCATGAATTTAGGAAGTAGGAAGACTTGGAGGCTGAGGGAGAGTGTATGAAATCAAGTGACAGTTCTCAAAACATCTGCCACCTTATCACATTATCATAAACTGTTGTCATTCACCACTGTGTAGAGAGGAAAGCCAGTTTCGTGTAAGACTGTCCTGGGTGGATAGGTAAAAATTATTACTTTTTTTTACATTTCAACTCTTTAATACAAGTCATTCTAATATTCTGCTGCAAAATGGGGAGTACGCATGAAGCCCTTCTGCACACTGAACAAAGTTGCAAGCTGGACCGCTAGCACCTTTTTTCATTTTTATTTGAAAGAACAATGGGTAAACAAAGTATGGTTTATTCAGACTTGGGTATTTGGTACTTTCTCAAAAACAAACAAAGTGACTCCATATCCTCAGGAGGGGTTGGGGAAGGCAGGGCGGGGGGAGGGAATGATAGTATTGTTGCCAATAACTTGCAAGTGAAAATTGGAGTTTTGGAAAACTTGTATCTATCACTGAGAGCGTTACCACTTCCCAATACTTAAGCACTTTGCTGATAAGAACAACATTATGTGTAATTAACAAATGTGATTTTTTAAAAATATCGTGTAATGATATGCCTAACTCCGTGAACCACTGTTTTCCAATTGGCCAATGAATGAAATTACTAAACATGCATGGTTAAAAGATTTATCAAAGTACAAGACATGCCAGTAGATTTTAACATAACAAACTAGAAAGCTCGTTGGGAATAGTTTCAGATTTCACAATGAAAATCACCTTCAAGAAACTACCACTTGTCGAGCTTTAGTGCAATATCAAAGAAATATATCCACAATTACCTGAAAAGTCTGTTAAAATACTCCTCTCTTTTCCAACTACATGTCTGTGTGAAGCTGGGTTTTTTTTAGATGTACTTCAATCAGAACAACATTTCACAAGAGATGAATGCAGAAGCAAATATGAGAACCCAGCTGTCTTCTATTAAGTCAGACATTAAAGAGATTCGAACACATATAAAATGATGCCACTCTTTGTACTAATTGTTTGTGTTGAAAATATAATTACTTAAAAATTATATTGCACTGTATTTTATAATTATTTTTTATTTTTACTTTTTTATTGAATCTATTGGGGTGACATTGGTCAATAAAAGTATATAGGTTTCAGAAGTACCATTTAATAATACATCATCTGTATTTTGTGTGTTCACCATCCAAGTATCTTTTTAACCCTCACCCCAGGATATGTTTATTGATTTTAGAGAGAGAGGAAGGGAGAGAGAAAGAGGCAGAGAGGAAGAGAGAAAAACATTCTTGTCAGAAAAAAAACATTGATCATTTGCCTCCCATATGCACCCCGACCAGGGATGGAACCTGCAACTTAAGTATGTGCCTTGATCGGGAATCAAACCCACAACTTTTTTGGTGTATGGGATGACACGCCAACCCAACTGAGCCACCCAGCCAGACCACCCCAATTATTTTTAAATGTTATGTTAACATTTTATGGTTTTATGATTGTTATTTTAAAATTATTAAATATTTCAGTTTTAAAATTTTAATGTGTTAAATAATAAAAGCTCTGTGGCATCCTCGATAATTTTAAGAGTATGAAGGGATCCTGAGACCAAAATGTTTGAAAGCTATGGAATAGAGTTTGTCTCTCAGATCGTTGAAAGTTTCCATCAGTCAGGGAGCCCATGTAAACACCCTCAATGTTTGAAAGACACATAACTATAATTTTATCTCTGGCTGAGATGCCATGGGTCTCTTTTAGGAAAGGAGTGAAGGAGATACCCCAAGGATGTATAGTAAAAATGTGTTTTCTTGGTTTTTATTATGAAACTAGAGGTCCAGTGCATAAAAATTCGTGCACCGGGGAGGGGAGGAGTCCCTTAGGCTGGCCTGCCCCCTCTCACAGTCTGGGAGCCCAGCTGCAGTCTGGCCTCCCTCTACGGGAGGCAACCTGCCAATCATGGGAGGGCAACACCCCCATCACCCCTTTGCTGCTGCTGCCTCTGGCCTCCCTCTGCCGGAGGCAACTGGGCAAATCAGGGGTAAGCAACGCCCCATCAAACCACTGCTGCTGTCACTGTTGGCTGCAGTGGCTGCCTGAGCCTCAGCCCAGCCCTCACAGCAGCAGCTGCCATCTGTGGCTTACCTGAGCCTCAGCCAGCTGCCGAGGGCCAAGGCTCAGGCAGCTGCTGCGGCTTTGGCCAGAAGGACGGCCAGAAGACACCTGGTCTAATTAGCATATTACCCTTTTATTAGTATATATGTTATATAAGTTGCAGCAAAAGATTGGAAACCACCTAAGTTTTTGGTTTGTTATTATTGCTGTTAGTTTTTGAACCTTAGATGCATAGAAAACAGGTTGATTTCATTGTGGTCTTAATTTATCAGTATGTTGTCATCTTGGGTCCACGCAAGATCCCTCTCCTTCACTCTGTTTTGCTCTTTCTTCAAATTTCATTGTTATTTCTCTCTTCTAATTAGCCATCCATTTTAAAGAGGTTGGTATATATATTTAAACATGTGCAGTGTTATAAAATAGGTATAGTTGTTTTGTAAAGAATTGTGTTTTATTTAAATAGTATTTGTACTATACCTCTCATCATGTTTCCTATTTTTTCTCTTTTTCTTTTAATTCTTATTGTTGAAAGTATTACCATATGTCCCCTTTTTTCTTCCATTAAACCCTGTTAACCTGCCCTGCTCACCGCCCCCCCCCCGCCCCCCCTCTCCCCCTCCCCCCCCCCTGCAGGCCTCCACCACCCTATTGTCTGTGTCCTTGGGTTATGCATATACACATACAAGTTCTTTGGTTGATCTCTTTCCTATTTTTTTCATGATTATGTTTTATAAATTTCTCCATGTTCAGTTAATTCATTGCTTCTCACTGCTGCATAGCATTTCGTAGTATGCATGTACTATATTTTACTTGCTAATTCAATTTACTTATTGATTAATATTGGACATCCCAGGTGCATCTAACTCTCTACTTCCATTAGTTATAGTAAAACACCCATGAATATGCCCCCATTCAAACTCTGGAAAAATATATCTATGAGTGGGATTGCTATGTATGCTCTTGCTTTCCCAAGTGATCATACAATGTATACCCCCACCAGTCGTGCAAAAATCTCCATTCCCCATGTCCTTTCCAGTACTTAGTATTATCCACTTTTCTAATTGCTGCCATTTAAATACTTGTAAAGTCATCTTTCATTGTTGCTTTAATTTGCATTTCATTATAACAAACTTTAGCAACTCTTCATATATTTGTTATCCATTCAAACCTATTCTGTGGACTAACTACCTATCTACCTTCTTATGAAATTTATTTATTTTTTTTCTCTTGGGTTTCCTATCTTTTTCTTGTTGATTTAAGGAGTTCTTGCATATTTTGGATATTATTCCATGATGGTTTTAAACGTTGCAAATATAGGGAGAGCAAAAGTAGGTTTAGAGTTGTATGTAAAAAAGAGTTTATTCGTGTATTATTATGTACTGACTATTGGCCCAATGCGGCCCCGCCCACGTGTGCCCTGAAGCGCTCGCAGCCCCGCCCACCTGCGCACACCTCACTGTGCTTGCCTCCTGGTGCCCGCCTTGCCATGCCCGCCTCACCACACTCACCCGCCCGCTGCCCTGCCCACCCACCCACCGCCAGCCTTGCTAAGATCAGAGCCTGTGGGCTGTGGGGGAGGGACTGAGAGGTGCTCCATGTACTTCATGGTGACCGGTGGTTTGGTCATTACCGCGTTAGGGCCATTGGCTTTTTATAATATAGATTATTGAATTATTTTCCAATCTACTATTGCTACCCCTGTATTTTTTCCCATCTAACATCTGTTTCTTAACTTTACATATTGTACACTGCGTTGAACAAAATATTTAATTTTAATGTAGCCAATTCCATACACTCTTCTTTTACTCTTAGTTGGTGCTTTTGAAATTCTGTTCTAAAAATTTTTCCCAGTCACTTGGTCACAAAGATTTTATTTCACATTTTCTCCTGTTCTCTTTATAGAGTTATTGATTACATGTAGCTCTTTAACTTACCTGGAGCAAAGTGTTGTGTATGTAACATAGAGATCTTTATTTTTCTCCACATAATAAAATAGTCACCTTAACATCATCTACTAAACAATTTATCCTTTTTTCAAGTCCTTTGTGATACAAACCTATATCATATAGTAAGTCCTCAGATACAAATTGAGAGCAATTTCTTAGCTCTCAATTCTGTTTCCTTGGTCCATTCATAGATAGCAGGGACAATTATCAACAGTATCCCCACCATTTATAGTATGTCGTAATATCTGATGAGTGCGAATGACTAGTATTTGGCTTATTGTTTTCTATGAACATGTTTTAAAAATTTGAGGACCTTCAGACATTCATTTAAATTTTAAATTTTATTGTGTTCCTCAAAAATGCAGTTAAGATTTTCATTGGAGTTTTATTTACTTTGCATGTGTATTTGGAGAGAATAGATAGCTTTACTAGGTTAAATCATACCATCCATGAACACAGTGTATTTTCCTATTATTCAAATCTTATTTTTTGTCCTTTTCTATCTTTCTACTAAAAAATGAGGATGTAGGCCTAACCGGTATGGCTCGGTAGATAGAGCGTCAGCCTGCAGACTGAAGGGTCCCAGATTCGATTCCGGTCAAGGGCACATGCCTGGGCTTCGGGCTCAGTCCAAGCTGCAGGAGGCAGCCAATTAATGATTCCCTCTCATCATCGATGTTTCTATCTCTCTCTTCTTCTCCCTTCCTCTCTGAAATCAATAAAAATATTTTTAAATGAGGATTTATATGTCTTAAAATAATATATTATTTGTATTATTACAACAATTTTTTCTAAAAGAAGTGCTTTTAGAGTTGCCTTGTGTATTTCTATCAATCTTGCTAAACTTTTGGTAGCACTCATAGTATGTTGATTCAATTGGATTTTCTGTACCGATAATGATATCATCTGCTAATAATGATTTTTTAAAATATATTTTATTGGTTTTTACAGAGAGGAAGGGAGAGGGATAGAGAGCTAGAAACATCGATCAGCTGCCTCTTGCACACCTCGCACTGGGGATGTGCCCGCCACCAAGGTACATGCCCTTGACCGGAATTGAACCTGGGACCCTTCAGTCTGCAGGCTGACGCTCTATCCACTGAGCCAAACTGGTCAGGGCTAATAATGATTTTTATCTCTCCCAATCCTAGCATGCCTTATGACTTTATCCTGCCTTAAATGATAGGACCTCTTTCTGAGTTCCAGAAATTGCTCCCTCTCCTCATCCTTTTGGACCTAGGAAAGTTAACAGTCCTTGCTGCTGCTCCTGGGATACTACACAAATATTTGCAATGTCCCACACCTTGTTCATGTGTTTGTAAATAGCCTCTTTAGTAACCTTTCTTGATTATCTGAATTTGAACATGCCATCTGTTTCCTCCTGGGATCCTCACTGATCTGACCTTATATACTTGTACAGAGAAAATCTACCCCCCACCCCACCCCTCCACATTAATAATTAGTAAATGTTTGGTGTGCACCCTTCCAAACACAAAACATATTTGTTAGATGTATAACACAAAAACATGTGCATAAGACATAAACTATATTTTTTAAAGGAGAACCTTAAAAAAAAACAAACCTGAATATTTCTGGTTGCTAATGACATCACTTCATTTCAAAACTCTTTCTTTTCTTGGTCTCTCTAACTCTAAGTCTGGCATCTCTGTCTCTCCTGTGGGCTTATCTTCTTAACTTTGAGAATCCAGGTTCTGTCCATAGTTCTCGTCTCTCACCATCCTCTCTCCGTCTTTTTATTTGTTTTTTTAACCTTTATTGTTGAAAGAATTACATAGGTCCTCCTTTCTTCCCCATTAACCTCTTCCAACCAGCTCCCATTTCCTCCTCTCTCCCTCCTCCCTTCCTCTCTCCTCCACACACTCCCTTCTCCCCCCCCCCCCACACTAGGCCCTCACCACCCCATTGTCTGTGTCCAGGGTTATGCTTGTAAGTTCATTGGTTGATCTCTTCTCACCCGCCCTTCCCTGTCTCTCTCTCTCTTTTTGAGACCTGTTCTCTGAGGAGTTGCAGTTATTACAATGCAAATAATTCCAAAATTCTGGACAACAAAATGGCAACAAATACCTACCTATCAACAATTGAATCTCAAAATCAGAATAAATGAATATGAGATCTAATGAACAGAATAAACTGGTGAATAAAATAGAATCAGAGGCATGGAAATGGAACAGACTGATGATTTTCAGAAGGAAGGGGGTGGGAAGTGGGAAGAGATTAAATAAAGATCTTATATGCATATATGCATTACCTATGGACAGAGGCAATAGGGTGGTGAAGGCCTGGGTCAGGGTGGGAACAGGGTAGAGAGAAGCAATGGGGGAAAAAGAGGGACATCTGTAATAATCTCAACAATAAAGATTTTTAAATAATAATAATAATAATTTCAAAATGTGTCTCTAACTCTGACCTCTCTCCCAAGTTCCTCCATTTTCTTACTCTCTGATGGCTATCCCAACATGAATGTACTAACAACACTTCAAATCCAACAAGGTCAAACCCAAATTCATATCTTTCCCACTAAATCACTTTCTCCATCTGAGTTTCCTCTTTCTACTCCTAATAGGTTGTCTTTATTGTCTTCCAAGCTCAAAATTTTGGTGCCACTCTTGATTCTTTTTCATTGCTTTCATCACTGCTATTTGGGACAGGTTTTAGCAGCTCCTATAGCTACAGCATCCATCCAATAGTCATCTCCTTCTTTCAGTCACCACAGCCAAAATCCCATGTGATATTACTCCCTGGAATCTCACAACCCCTCTCAACTCAGCTCCCAACACTAGTTTTTCCTCCTGTTGTACCTAGCCATCCGGCAGATTAACAGCCTAATCCTCCTATTTCTATGTTCTGCATACCCGGTATTCCATGAATTTCAGTTTAAGCTTCACGGTGTGCATCCAAATGTCTCTGTTACTGGACCTTACCCTATACAGGCTTATCCCAATACTTCCACCCTGTGCCAGTCATGGAGCCTTAAGATGTTCTGTTTGCTCTGCTTACAAAGTTTATCCTCATATCTCTGCTGGTTTAAATTATTCAAGGCGCAGCTCAAACTCTTCTTCCCTAATGTGGCTCTCTTGAGACATTAATCATATTCTGCTTTACAATATATTATATGTGTTCAGTCGTTTCATTCATCAAACGTTCCCTGCCCAGCAGGTGTGACTCAGTGGTTGAGTATTGACCTATGAACCAGGAGCTCATGGTTCAATTTGAAATTTGTGTGTCTTCTTGGGAAATGTGTCTGTTTAGGGCCTCTGCCCATTTTTTAATTTGGATTGTTTGGTAATGTTGAGTTGTATGAATTCTTTGTATATTTTAGATATTAAATCCTTGTTGGAGTTGTTGTTTACAAATATCTTCTCCCATTTGGGTGGTTGCCTTTCATTTTGTTGGCAGTTTCTTTTGCTGTGCAGAAGCTTTTTAGTTTGATATAATCCTGTTCATTTATCTTTGCCTTTACTTCCCTTGCCTTTGGGGTCAAATTCATAAAATCCTCTTAGAGACCAAGGTCCATAAGTTTAGTATCTATATTTTCTTCTATGTAATTTATTGTTTCAGGTCTTATGTTTAAGACTTTCACCCATTTTGAGTTAAGAGCTCTTTGCAAACTCTTCCCTGCAAAAAAATGAAGAAGCAAATACTTCTTTCATTTTTGTTTCCCTCACAGCACCCGTAAGCCCTTCTTTAAACGAGAGTCAGAATTATAAGCAAACAATGGGAAAATCATCTAAATGTAAAGCTTGTGCCAGCAATAACAGTAGTACAGGAAAAGGGGGGAAGTAAATGTTGCAAATAGTTGTATCTGTGAGAACTTTAGCTAATCTGGTTTTCTGTAGCTTACTCTAAAATATCATCCATTGGACAAAACCAGGAAAAAAAAAAAGAACATGCTATAAGACTTAAGCATTTGAGTAATTTAAAATGGCTACACTGTTTATAAAACTTCCATTCATTTTGGCAATATGATGAGATTGCTGGGCTCAACGTTGAAGAAAAAGCATACAGCATTGCAGGGCCTGACGAGAACATATGATTGTATTAAAAGCAGTCCAGCCAGCGTGGCTCAGTGGTTGAGCGTTGACCTATGAACCAGGAGGTCATGGTTCGATTCCCAGTCAGGGCACATGCCCAGGTTGCAGACTCGATCCCCAGGGCATGCAAGAGGCAGCCTATCAATGATTCTCTCTTATCATTGATGTTTCTATCTCTCTTTCCCTTCCTTTCTGAAATCAGTAGAAAAATACTTTCAAAAAATAAAATAAAAGCGAGTGCTAGTCATCATTATTTTCTGTAGTGAGGAAGAGAAATGTTTGCTTCAGATTTTAACAGCATATTTACCTACCTTAGATTTCTGACCTCAGATCTAAACATTTGAACTTCAAGCAAAACCACAGAGCATTATTTCTCCAAATACATATTTAATTAATTGCTTATTTTCTTGGCTCCCTCTGTGAGCTTCTTTTAGGACAAAGCTATTTCCTATTTATCGTCGCATCTAATATCTAAGCACAATTCCTGGCACATAGGAGGCAAAAATACTGTTCAATGAAAAATGTAAACACAGACCTTTAAATCTCTATCAGCTCTCGATATTCAAATTATTAAATGCTCTTCATTTGCACCTTTTTCTTACCCTCATTCTATCAATAAAAACAAGAATGAGGGTGGCTTTCCAATCATCCTAATCTGTAGTATATGGGTGTTTCAACAAACGAAAGCCTCAGGACTTGCCAGGAAACTTTAATTCTGAAAAAGAGAGAGAGAGAAAGAAAGAAAAACCTCCTTATTTATATTTCAACTCAAAATTGCACACTTCCTAAAAATGTTGGCTGTTTGATGCCTTGAGCAAATAGAAAACCACAGACATGGCCCTAAACTTCCCTTTAAATGATTCTATTCATTATTTTTATTTTTCGCCTCACTTTTTGCCGTAGTCGCTGTGAATGGCTTGGAACATGCAAAATATGCTAAGCAAGAAACACAGCCCGTACCTGAAGAGTTAGCAGTTGTAAGGCGCAAAGAGGTACAATGGATATAAAAACCTCTTGAAGAACAGCCTTTTGCTGCAGATGTGCCAGGAAGACAGTATGTGGCAGGGAAAGGGTTGGGGAAACTGCTTTAAAAACCTATTACCTGGGAATGTGAAAAAGCAGGGAACAATCGGGGAAGGAAGGAGGTGCTCGCTGCTTTAAAAGGCTTTTTAAATGTGACCATATTTTTGTTGGCTTTTTGCCTGCGACATAAAATGAGGATGGTGTGCTGAATGGCTAGCAGGGCCGCTGGAGGTGGAGTGAATGGAAGCGAGGCTAGAAGTCAAGGCTGAATTTTGAGACGCCACTCTGGTTCCTGCCCAGCTGGTGAGGCAACTCTCAGCAATGATTTCGTGCAGGAAACACAAAATTCAGTCAGCCTGTTCAATCACCCTTTTATTCAAGTGTTTTTCTGATCCCATAAATATTTTCTTATGTGATCTCTGCTGCAGATATTAAGGAGTTAATCAATTAGCCAGCCAACAGGCAGGAAGAGAAAAAAAAGCCACAGAACTTAGAATTGAACAGCTGACAGCAGATTCTGCAGGTGTGAGATGGGAATCAGCTCTGCATTTTCTCAGCAGCACAATTTGCTCTGTGCTGTGGCCTGATTTTCTAGCCTCTTCAAGACAAGCTGGGTTATGTGGCTTGTTGCAAATAGTATACGGGGGAGAATTCCATAGGGTCTTGCTCTAGGATCCTATGAACTTTGACCTTTAAAACCACCTCCCTTTATGTTTACACTGATAACATTACATATTAGTGGTGGCCTTGTAGGATTTTAATTTCATATTAGGAAAAGAAAAATACTCTAGAGGCCATCCTACTTAAATAAGAAATGGTGGATTGAATTGCATAGTGCAATAAATCAGCCTCCTTCAATTGGTGTCAAGGGTTGAGCCTGCTGTGTGTGTGTGTTCGCACACGTGTGTGTCTGAGGGAAGGGGATCACTCCTTGCATTGAATCTATAAGTGCCCCAGCTGATAATAAGGTCAAGACAGAGTGGAGAAAGGAGAGAAATGGACTGCCTGAAAGTGCGTATTTTTTACAGACTAGTTCATCATGTTCTTCCAATCATTCCGTTTGCTGGTAATGGACATTCAAGGCTAAACTCCACACTGTGGCAGTTCTTCCAAATCTTTTAGTGGTGAAAATACTAATTATGTAACTCAAAAATATTCAACATGATCCCTTGCTTAATAAAATGTTCTAGTGTTTCTCCTGTAAAAGGACTTTGAACTGCCTGCAGGAGTGATAGGGACTGACTAGAGAAAATTAATTTGATTTTTTTTATGCTGGTGAATATGATTTGTACTTCCACACCTTTTTGACCAAACCCTATTATGAGGAACATATTTGGAATAAGGGTAGAAACACTCAGACATATTTATATGTCTCCAGGAAGGACATATAAATAAATGCCTTCAGTTATTAAAAGTCAAAATAGAAGCTAGTACCTACCGTTAAATCTCATTTAGGATCTTCTCTCTCTCTAAGACCTATCTTATGTTTCTAAAATCCTATGCTTCCAATTTCTCCTTCTGAAAACAGAGATCCTATAATTTAGACCATAAGAGATTGACTATTTTCACATATGAAACCTATATAATTTTTTAACCAATTAATAAGTTCAATTTAAAAAGTAAAAAGAATGATTAGCTACTTTCAGAAATACTGTCCTTAGAGAGCTTGAAAAACTCTCCCCAATCAAAAAATGTCTTCTTACACTTATTTTAAGACTCTTAAATTCTACCACTAGAAATTTTAATACTAACAATAAGCTTTTGTCCTTTAATGATAAATTCACTTCAAAGCACAGCAAAATTAAATGAACATAAAAACCCAAAGGTATGTGTACTACATAATTTTTAAGTATGTATAGGCCAAAGATCAGAAAGGAATATAGAAAATGTTAAGATATTTATGGTGTTATGGTGATAGTATTATAGATTCCATTTTCCTTTTTAAATTTCCTTTTAATGTGCGTGTAATAAACATCAGTTAAGAAAAATATTAGTATCACTTTTAAAGATTCTAATTCTGCTTGACCACTGTATTTAGCTATTGGGACCTACAATGCAAATACATTTTAAAAGTTTTAAAGATTACTCTCAGTGATATAGATTGATGATTGATTGATGGATGGATTGATTTAGGGAGAAAAATATAAAACAACAAATAATTCATTTACAAGTTGATATTTATTATGGGGAAGGCATGTTGGGTGATGTAGCGGATATAAAAATGACTAAGATCTGTGCATGTCCCCCTTCAAAGAGCTTCTGGCATAAAGCTGGTAACTTTGAAGAAAAAAATCCATTGTTATTATTAGTCATTCGTATATCATGGTGCATCCATTTATTAGCCATTTGTTTCAGATTTCGCAAAGCGGAAGGATGGGCAAGCCTGGGACACTACCTGGGGAAGATCAGCCTGGATTAAGACCCTTCATGAAGGAAGGCGAGGGCAGTGGGCACAAACCAGGAGAGGCCCTAGCACCAAAGAGGGAAGGAGATGCGAGCATGTGATTGCAAACTGTCTGTTTCAGAGCTTTGATCAGAGCCAGCTCTGACTTTTGAATATAATTTTTAACGTATAAAATGGACCCTAGCCAAGTATTATTCCTATCAATTGAGGAGTGCCAAGTAATCAAGGAGGAATATTTATAGACACCTATGCCTTCACATTCACAATATAAACTCTGAAATAGTATATATCTTCTTACAAGCCACCACTGCAGTGAAGATTTTTTTAGTCCAATAATTTTTGAAGCTCACTCTAGAATCTGATGTCTCAGATATCCTTGTTCGATTATTCTGTTCCAAGTATTTGAAACCAGGTGGATCCAGGCCCGTATGTCACAGTGATTGAGCATCAACTTAAGAACCAGGCGGTCACAGTTCAATAACTGGTCAGGGCACATGCCTGGGTTGCGGACTGGGTCCGGGGACAGGGGTGGGGAGGGGGGAGGCACCTGCAGAAGGCAGCCAATCAGTAATTATCTCTCATTATTGATGTTTCTATCTCTCTTTCCCTCTTCCTTCATTTCTGAAATCAATAAAAAAAATTTTTTTAAATAAGGAATTGTGCTGACTGGTAAAAAAAAAAACACAACAGAAAAATGCCATAAAAAACAACAACAACAACAACAAAAACAGGTGGGAAAAGTATTGGGAAATGAGTTACTTTCTCTTCTTCCCCACCTTTTCTAGACATCAACATATATTGATTTTTCCCTTGCTGGTAAAGAAATATGACATTGGCAAATATCAAATAAACCTATTTTGACAGACTTCGAAACAATACCACTCAGCTATTATTTTTAAATGTTTCACTTTCCTACACTCATTTCTTACAGCTCATCACTCTCTTTAGAAGACAATAACACTCACAGGCCCTAAATTTTCATTTGATCTCTAAACTCCATTTGGTCATCAATGTTGTCTTTTGCATCCCCCCCATCCCACTCCACCCCCCAGCCTTATTCTCTGTCAGTTTGTCTCACATTTTTCTTTTCCTTTTAGCCACTTTCTTTCATTTTTAATATCCCTTTTGGACTAAGTTGTCTGCCCTTTATATCTCTATATTACTTCCTCCTTCTTTTCATTTGTCCTTCTCTAGACCTTTAGATTATGAATGTTGAAATTTGACTCGCTTTTTTTGCCATGGTGATCTCCCATTAATAAAATTTCCCTCTTCCTGAATTGTTCTAAGAAAGCATAATTTCAAGCATCCACAACTGTTGCCCAAATAGAGATTCACTTCATTTCATTCTTCACATGTGTTAAATCCAATGCGTTCAAGGATATGACTTCCTACCCCTATTTTTCCTCAGTATTTTCTGTGAGTCTCCTTTATTATACCTTTCAATTGCAGTGTGGAAATTTTAGCTATCTGTGGCCTACTCTGAACTGTACATGGGACAGTGATAATGACCTTCTGACCCTACAGTTCTTCCTGGCTGTGGGCAGAATTGATAGCACTTTTTCAATTTCTCCCTTGTCTTTGCTTGAACATACTGGAATTACAACCTCTGACAAAGGTAACATCCCTTTTGTCATGGAAACAAAAGGAGTGTGTAATGAATTGGTTAAGATTACATTGCATGGTTAGATGATGAAATCCAACTGCAGCTCAATTCCTTTATTTTCTCGAGCTGGGCCTGGTCTTTCAATAAGACATTATTGACTGGCATCTTCCCCAGAACAGGTGCTTCAGAATATAGTCTTGCTGCTTCGAGTTCTGTAGACTGAAAAATAGCTCTAGTATACGTCAAGGGAATCAGATATGGGACAGTATTGCCTAGTATTTTAGGGGAAGCATTGTAGATGATCTATATTTAAGTGCACTAAAAGAATGAAGCGTCCTTGGATTTATCTGATGTGTTAACCCTTTTTAAATTAACTTTAGTTATAAGATGGCAGGATGTAAATTATAGTTTTATATGTCATTTTGCTGCAAAATTCTAGGACTGGGAAGAGCATGGGAAAATGAGGAAGACAATTTTTTTATAACTCATCACTACAGATTTTGGTATGCTGACATAAAATGAATTTTTAATCTTTATGAATATGGAACCAATTAATGCTATGATTGTGGGGTATTCACAAACTATTTTTAAATCAGAAAACATACCGTGTTTGGTTGCTTCAAATAGCAAATCATTGGCCTCTCTCTACCTTTCCCCTGATTTTACATGTACTTGTATCTCTACTTTTAAAAAAATCACTTAGAATTTTTTCTTTTCAAAAGGATATAATACGGGCATTTGGCTGCAGAAAATATTTAAAATGTGTGTTTTTCAAAAAATGATCAGATCATTTATTCATCTTTTAGAGAAAAAAATTATTCTATTCAACTCAATTATTTTTGCCAAGGACTATAACACTAATTTTACTCTTTCTAAAAATTAAAATAGCGAACAGTTTCTGTAAGGTGTTGATAATTACCTATATTATTGTACTGCTGTGACAGATGTTGGCAAAGAAGCCTAAAATGCCTACAGCTGTGCACTCCATGACATCTAGTTTATACTCAGACAGAAGGCTAACAGATGTTCTGAACTGTCACTTTGCCTAAATGTTTTTTCGTCTAAGGACCTGCTTTATAATTCACCAGGGTCTGGTTTGGTTTTACAGTCCTCAGAATTCCCATCTGTGACAATTAATGTTGAAGACATTGATAAATCAAGTCGTGTTTTCTCTCTTCTTCAATAAACAGGCATCAGTTCATAGATGAATTGTAGATGTAAAAGCTATTTTTATATCCATCCTAGTTACGACAGTCTTTCCTTAAACACAAATAGAATTCATGAAGATCTGTTGGAGCTGGGTGTGTGGAAAGAGCCAGGGAATCGCCCATCTTTTTTTTTTTTTTTTTTTTTTTTCACCTTGGAAGTAACATTAGCTATTTCCTAATTAATGAGTTATATTTTTCCTAGTAAATAAAAAAGTGGTTTGTTCTTCTTATTTGGTATTTTAATAACTCTGTTCATAATAATAATGATTAATTGTGCAGCCTGTTAGGATAATGGAAGAACAAACTAACTAGCATTCACAAAGCATGCAGCACATCTTCTCCTGCTTGGCACCCTAATACTCCCTCTTCCCAAACATACCTTCAGATCCTTCATACAGAATTACTGCCCCATGCAAAGGCCATCAGTGCCTTATTTGCTGTTGCTCTTAATTTTAACAAGCTGGATTCCTGTAGTACACTTGCTTAATAGTTTAAACATTCTGTTAACAATCAGGTGTTTGGCCTATCCTGTTTCTCCTCCATTCTGCATAGAAATATAACTCCAAATAGTACATCTTTCTGGGTTTGTTTCTAAATTAGTCCCCACACTTAATTATGAGGATGAGAGGGATGCCTTATTCCTCTTTGTTATAAGCTAAGCTCTCAGTAATCCCAAACAAAAGAGCCAGTTCTGGAAGATATAGGATTTGCTAGCAGGATTATGGTCTCATAGATAATGACGTGCAGTCAGCAGAAGCGAAGCTTTATTTTAATTCAAATAAGCTAGTAAACAAACCACTGACAAGTCTGCTGGTGAGAGTAACTGGCTGCTGTTGCCACATTGGCAGCTAAATTATAGAAAATCTATTATACCCTGTTCACCATATGTTTAATTTAATACAAGATACAAATTAAACTACCCACAGTGCCTATTAAAATAACAATACTTTTTTTATATTTGAATGTCTTAAAATAATTTCTACTGACCTTTTAAAGGATGGTTTTTATATAGGTGATTATTTGGGGGGGATAGTTAATAGAAGGCCAAAAAATTTTTATTGTATTTTTGGAGAAAATAAAAATATAAATGTTCACTAGTTTGCAGTTGTTAATAAGGTTAATTAGTAGTCGTGTGTTCTGTTATTACTATATTTTCCCTCCCACTCTTTTGGTTTCTGAGGCTGGGGTTTTAAGAGTGATACTTAGTTTGACCTATGTGTCAAAACTGCCCTTGTGAAATCATTACCCTGATGAACTCAGCCTATGGGTAGCCTTAAACTGGATGCCAACTGCGACCTATATTAGGAAAATTGACTTTCAACTCTAGGTCTAACTTTGGTACAGCACAGGAAAAAGACATAGACTTTTCTATTCCTGCCCCAAATCAGTTTCTTCATAGCCAGAGATCCTAAGGGGAGCCAGAATTTACAGGTGGCCTTCCAGGGAAAGGAGAGAGGAAGAAGAAAAAAAAGACCACACACTGTTCACAACCAATTTCCTTCTGTATCCACAACAGCCAATAACCAATGATTCTTGCTCGAGTCCATTTGGACTCAGTTAACCAGATTCTAAAGAATGGGCTCATTTTTAGAATTTCGGAGCTAGATTTGAAGCCCAGGCCTACTATTTGCCAGCTGTGTAAGCATAGATATTTAACCCAGCTGATATTCCCCTTACTCTGTTAAATAAAATGGGGGGATGATAATTTCAATTTTACAGGATTATTATGAGAATTAGATAAAAGAAGGTAATTGGTACATAACAGATGTTCCTTAAAGGTTCCTTCCTTTCTTCTTTCCAACTGTTAAGCAAATGGAATGTTGCTGTTTCTTTAAGGCTGAAGGAAGAATGTTAGATGGGAAGTAGTACAATAGAAATTACACATAGGATCAGTTTCATTGGATCATTAACTTCTTTCCAGAGGCAAAACTCAAAATGGCAGGCTCCTTTTCTCCCAATAATCACCACAATATTTACTCTATATATATATATATATATATATATATATATATATATATATATATACACACACACACACACACACATACACATACATACATACTAGGGGCCCAGTGCACAAAAATTTGTGCACTCGGGGGATCCCCCAGCCTAGCCTGTGCCCTGTCACAGTCTGGGACCCCTCAGGGGATATCCACCTGCTGGAGTGCCTGACTAGCCTGGGTGAGGGGCTGAGGGCTGTTTTCAGGCTGCCCACAGCCCCTTCAGGGTTCAGGTCCCTACTGGTGTGCCTGGCCAGCCTGGATGAGAGGGGCTGAGGGACATTTTCAGGCTGCCCAAAGTCCCTTCAGGGTTTGGGTCCCTACTGGTTTTCCTGGCCAGCCTGGGTGAGGGGCTGAGGGCCATTTTCAGGCTGCCCACAGCTCGCATTGACCCAACATCCCTGGCAAGGCTGTCTGGAATCAGGTTTCTGGAGGTTTTTTTATCTTCTATAATTGAAATGTTGTTGCCTTGACCGGAGGCCTAGGCAGTCAGCAAAGCCTCCTGCTTGCTTCAGCTCCATGGCTTCTATAATTGAAACATTGTTGCTGTGAGCAGAGGCCCAGCCCACCTAAGCAAGCAGTTGCAACAGAAGCCTCCTGTTTGCTCCAGCTCCGTGGCTGCATCTTGGCTGGGTTAATTTGCATACAGACACTCTGATTGGCCTGTGGGCATGGCCTGGCTGGTGGGCGTGGCTTTAATTGTCTCAGAGTTATGTTTAATTTGCTATTACTCTTTTATTAGATTATATTGGTTTCAGAGAGAAAGGGAGAGGGACAGAGAGCCAGAAACATCAATGATGAGAGAGAATCACATGTCAGCTGCCTCCTGCATGCCCTTTACTGGGGATTGAGCCCCCAACCTCGTATGTGCCCTTGACCAGAATCAAACCCAGACTGATGCTCCATATACTGAGTCAAACCAGCCAGGGCATATTTACTCTCCTTTTAAAGAATGTATCAGTAAGCCACCCAAACCAACTGCCTATCCTTGGACCTCTGAGAAATAGGCAATGATTACCACACTTTAGTATACATATCTTTTTGAACTTTTATGCACATACAGCTTTTGCACTGGGTCTACCAGTGTGTCCATGGGGCTGCACTATGTGAATTTTGGTTCAAATACATGCCTATCAAATCCAACCGTGTAGTGGTAGTTACAATACTGGATAAGGTGTACATGTGGGAAATGTACATGGTTATTCTCTTTATGAAACTGATTTCAGCGAGGAATGGAGCGGGGGAGAGAAATGAAAACATCAGTGATGAGAGAGAATCATTGATTGCCTCCTGCACGTGCTTCCCCCCCCCCCCCCCACACACACACACACTCAGCATCCAGCCTGAAACCAGGGCACCCTGATGGGGAATGGAACTGTGACCACCTGGTTCACAGGTTAACGCTCAACCACTGAGCCACGCCAGCCAGACTACATGGTTATTCTTGAAGTCTGGCCAACGGTAGCATTCTATCCAAAATACAATTTAATTTATCTTAAATTGATACAAGAGGTAATTTTGGAAGCATGGTGCTGATGAGCATATGCCAGAGGAACAAGGACAAGACAAATGTCCCATGGTCCCTTCCTCACTCTCCTCTGTTACTCCCAGGCTGAGAGACTGGAGATATTTCCATTTACCAAACCTCTGAAATAGTGATAAAGTAAGAAACCGAACAAAAGGGGTCCCAAAATGTGTGGCATGTCTAAATGTTTAACATTTTAAAACCAATACTGTTAACACATAAGCACAAAACCTGTGGTCGCGTGTACAGCTTCATTTGACAAATAAGGAAAAGTAAGAGAATGCTCCCCAGAGGCCGCGCTTCCACCTCCGATCTTCCCCTTGCGGAAGGACACCCTTTTGTCCTCCCTGGCGTCAACCTTCGCGGAGCATGAAGGCTGATGGAACCACGGGCAGCTCCCGACGTGTGAACGCGGGTGGGGAAGAAGGCCATGCTGGGGGCTGGAGCCTTCCCTGCCACCTTCCGCACCTCCTGCCCGCTGCCCTCTGCCCCGCCCGGATGGAGTTGCCGACTCTGCACCCCTGAACCCTCCAGGCCAGGGGACGCTGGTCCAACCTCAGGAGCGCGCGCCTCTCCCCGCGCTCCCCAGCGTCGCCAGGGCCGCGCCGGGCGCGCCGTCCACGCGCGGGGGCGCCGGGGACAGCAAACCCCGCCGGCCTTCGTGTGCGCGCGGGCGGAGCGGCTCCCAGAGGCACGGGGACCCTGGGGTCCAGTCGGGTGCTCTGGCGGGCTGCTGGGGGCGCAGCTCCTCCCGGGCTCCAGGCTCCGGGCGCCCCGCGCGGCCCGCCAGCCTCCGCTTCCCAGCGCAAGTGCCATCGCGTGGGGGCTGCCCATCCCCCGGGCCCCGCAAACCTCGGGGCCGGCGGCCGGGAGCAGGCGCGCCCATGCTCAGCCCCGGCTCCCCTCGGGCTCCACCCCGAGGCTCGGGGGAAGCGGGGCCCGGCCCCGCACGCGCGCGCGCTGGGGTGAGATGCTGGAGAGGAGCATTTGCGCCGGAGCCGGCCCTGCCCGACCTGGACGTGCGCGCAGCACGCGGTCCACGCCGGTAACCGAATGGCTGTGGGCGAGTAGAGCGACCCCCGGGTCTTCTGCTTACAGAGCCCGCGGCCCTAACGCCCCCGTGCAGCGGGAGCCGCACCCGCAGCCCCGGCGTGGCTGCTCCTCTTTGAGCCTCACGCTGGGCAACTGGGCGGCGGTGCAGCGAGGAGCGCGAGGTGCGGCCGCCCCCCCCCCCGCGTCCCCGCACCCCTAGAGGCGTCCCCTGGAGCCCGTCGGTCCTCCCGGGGGGCTGCATCAGGACCCCCCGGGAGCCAGGCCCACCAGAGTCTGACTTCTTTCCACGTGGTGAGGGCAGAGCGGCCAGCTGGTGGACGATGGGTGGCTTCATGAGAGGGAAGCTGCAGCTTTCCCCAGGGCTGGAGGCTAAAGCGTGACTCCATGCCATCTCCGTGGCATTCCTGATTTGTAGGGGCAGTGGTTCACTGGGACATCCAGGCCCTGGTCGTGCATACAGCGTTGCCTTATAAGAAGCACTCGCCAGCATAAAACCAGGGCGGGGTGCCCCTCTGCCTTTAGTCCCTTTGCTTCCCGTTTTTATCCTCTCTATCCTCCCCTTCCCTTCCCCACCCCCCGCCCCTTCACTTCTTTTTCACTCCTTCTCTCCCTTCCCCTTCCTCCCGCCCATCCTTCCCTCCACGTCCTTGAGTTGTTGGTGCCGAAGGCCACTCACTCACCGACATCCTCCCTCCAGGAGCAGCGGGGTAAACACCCGCTCCTCCCAGTGTGGTTTGCACTTGTAGAATTGGAGCGCACAGGTTGGACCCCAAAGCACGTCTGATTAGTGCAGTTTTCTAACGGAGCCAATAAATACAGGTTGACAAGGATTTTCCTGGTCCCTCAGAAAGCCGTTTCTATAACCTAGAGTCGTGTTGGTTGTGTATGCTCCAAGAAAGGAACTGGCCAGCTGGCTTGCGTTCTGGATACAGAAAGATTGTTTTAAAAGTAGTTTTCCCGTCGCAGACAACCAATTCTTGATTCCCTCACTTACCAAGGCAGTTTGTCATTTTGGCCCTTCACCTCAACACATCCCACACTTCTTAAAGGCTCATCAGGTCTTCTCCTACATCGGCTAGAACGCACTACAGCTTTTGAGACAACTTTTGGGCACTGGCCTACAAAACTCTTCCTGACCCTTCACAAGAGAGTAAGACCAACTGAGAGATTTTAAACTTCCTTACGTCTGGGACTGAACAGATTCGATTGATAAGATGTGTAAGGTATACTCACCCTTAGCCACAATTGGCTACTCACTGACGTCTTTTTATCTTACAGACTTAGATTCAACCCCCACCCCCTTCCTCAGGGGAGAAAGCACAGCAGTTCAGATTCTTATGTCACGTCATCATAAAAAGGAAAATAGCTTTTAAACAGGTTGGGGCATCCTTTATAAGTGTTTCCATTCAGAAAAAAAAAAAAAAAAAATATATATATATATATATATATATATATATATATATATATATCAAGGGAAGCAGGAAGAGAGCATTCCATTATTTCAGTGGGTTACTTTTTAGTGCAAAGTTAGAAAAAACACTGGATTAAACATTTTAGGTTAGCCTCTCCCACTCCACCTTTAGTTGGGAGAAGGGTTGTTTTTTTCTATTGACTTTTGCATAATGTCCCCCCTTCCTTTCCTACAAGGCCAAAAGTAACAAATACACCTTCCTTAGCCTGCTCTATTGAAGGTCACCCTTGATTTATGCTCTTCAATTTCCCATCCACCAACACACTCACACTTATACAAGCACCTTTTTCTTGATCCAGAGAGCGTTGAGATGTGCATAACTTTTTTTAGTATTGCCCCGACTTTCATTCTTTTCAAACAGACATTACCGTGTTCACCTGTGTTGTTGTTGTTGTTGTTGTTGTTGTGTGTTTCAGATTCCACAGGAAAGGTTTCAATTGGTGTTTAAGTAGGAGTCACCAAGAAGCTAATAGATGCCTTCCAGGCCACTTGTAAACCAATAACATTGTTGTTGCCAAATGGAAAGTAGAAGCTAAGATCAGTTTTGTCAAGATATTCATTTGAGCATTCATCTTTCTTTTATTTTGGATGGTTTGTGGGAAGAAAGGGAAGACTGAATGGGACAGGGGACCAATGAGACAGAGAACCAATGGAAACTTCTTGTTTAAAATTCAAGGCATTTTCCCAGTGTGCTGTCTTGCCACAAATGAAAACATACAGAGCCGAAGTCATGAAAGTGGATTATTGTCACTCTGGGCTATGGGAGGCCTGGAGAGCCCTGGCCTTAATTTCTAGAGAAAGGTAAACCTAGCCACCTTCCCCTTCCCTCGCAGCACCCCCATTGCCTAAGGATTCGGGGCTCTCTCAGAGTTACGGGCCTCAGCTGGGTCTAGATGGAAGGAGGCTGAGGCTCTCCATGAAACTGCGGAAGAAGGGGACTGTAAGAAGAAGCCTGAGCAGGCAGGGCACGACAACCAGAGGGCTGTGGCCACCTGGCAGGATGTCGATCAATGGGTCAAAACTAGCTATCAGTGTATGCAAGACAGTGATAGCACCCATGTTTAGCTTGTTCCCCCTCCCCCTGGGCTTCCAGCCTAGGTTTCCTGGGATTGGAGACCTACCCAGAGGAGAAGGTTAAGGACACATGCCTAGCCCCTGCCAAACACGTAGGCGCGGGTGGGTGCTCGCAGAGATCAGGAGACACACCCAAGTCCTCAGTGGTCTCTGTGTCTGGCTCGTGCAGTTGTGCATAGTCAACAGGGGAGGGGAGAGGAAAGCCTCGCTGGATTTCCTTGGTTGCTCTCTCTGGGGTTGTTCTCTCTTCTCTCCCCAATCCTCTGCCCCACCCCATCAAGACCAAATAGAATTGAAACCCCTTTGCCTTTGCCCTCACGGAGCCTAAAAATTCAGGTTTTGATCAGGTTACTGCACCATCGATACAATTGCAGATTTTTTTTTTTTTTGAAAGCCTCCTCACAGAGACAGATGTTTGGGCTGATTAAGAATTCAGCAGAAAACCTGCAGCTGCACCAAGGAATAATCTATTGGACAAATATTTTAATAAAAAGATATGAAGAGATCAGCCCGACCTTGCAAGGTCTTCTGCTTTTTTTTTTTTTTAATCTTTATCAAACCCCTATTCTATGGCTTCAATAAACAGAACCCATTACCTCACGGCATCTTTTGTCGGCCCCATACAAGAGAGAACAAAATGGTTATTCAGGGAACGCTTTCGATTTTTATTGTGGGTAGCCTGCACAAAGAGCTGTGTTATTGTATTTAAAAGAACCATCTGTAGCAGAAACAATGGCATCAAATTATCTTTGAATACCCACTGAAAAAACATAAAGCTTTTTTTTTTATTCTTCTTCTGTACGGTGGGGGGGATAGAGCAGTGTTAGGATAACTGACTTTTTTGTTGTTCTCTGGGTGCATTCTTCTGGCTCCCCCTCTCTCCCCCTCACCCTCTCACTCCTCTCTCTCTCTCTCTCCCTCTCCCTCTCTCTTTTAAAAAATCAGCCATTTGGGGTTTTAAGCCATAAACGATTTTTCTTGTTGCAGGGGATTGCAGTGGCAAAGCTAGGCTAGGTCTTGGAGGCTGGTGTAAGGCGAAGCGGGTGAAGGCAGGAGGCTGATGGAGAGACTGGGGGGAAGAAAAGCCGAAATGGATTCACCGTGCCTCGGATGGAGGATGAGAAAGGAATTGCAAGCTCCTTCTACTGCTCTGACCGGTGAGAAGTGATCTAGCTTGGGCTGACAAGAGGCTGAGGGAGCCCTCACGTTCTTTCGCTTTTTTACCTGCCAATCAAACTGCTACAAGACAACACCCTGATCTGCCATGGACATGTAAGTAGTTTGCAACCCAACTTTGACATTCAACTGCTAGCTCACTCCTCTCCGCCCACCCCACCCCCAACTCACTTTATTTCCCTCTCATTTTTTTTTTTTTCTTTTGACCTTTAAGAGATCTGGAAATATACCCTGTGTGACAGTCATTTAACACAGGCAGATTTAAGTCTGAAAGCGTTAAGTTTGGGGGTTTAATGCTCATTTTGATTTAACAAATGCAGAAATGAAGTGGCATTATCTTATTCTCCTAATGGTTTTAGTGCTGAACACAATCAGTTGCCTTGCAAGGGTGTGTTGGTTTCCTTTTTTATGACTATGAAGAAATCTCTGTGCCCCCAAAGAGAAATGCAGAAATGAAAGAAGAGTCAGGCTTCCATTTTAAGAATGTTACGTTCTAGCATTTCATCCCGACAAAGAACCTTCTCCAGACCAAGAGTACATAGAATGGAAAGAGTGATTTGAGCCCAAAGATGCATGGCATTGAGGGGTTGCTGCTATTCACCTGGCGTCTTCCTATTTGGGTGGTGGAATGGGGCGGGGGGGGGGGGGAGTTGAAAAAAGAAAAGGAAAAGGATGTGGCGACACCTCGTTCTTTATGAGAGATGTCATTGACATCTAGAGATGCAAGAGGGCAGGATAAGCAGGAAATATTACCTGAAGGAAAGAATTACGGAGCGTGAGGAAGCTGGAAGCTGGAAGATGGGGTGGGGGCAAGATTCTGTGGGAAGTTGCGTGCAGGCGGATAGGGGCGTGTTCTCTGGCGCCCTCTAATGGCGATTAGAACCACTGTTTTACTTTCTTAATTCAGTTCTGGGAAAAGCAGCTGGTTTTTTTGTTGTTGCTGCTGCTGCTGCTGCTGCTACTGCTGGTTTTTCTCCTCAGACTTAGAAACTAGAGACTATTCGTGGATTAAATCGATTCTTTTCATCCCAGAAATTTATGCATATGTTTTTAAATTATCAGTGATTTCTCCTCAAACATCCCCTCCTTTTCCCAAATTTTGTTAGACTAATAGAGGAGGAGAGGCTAGTGGTAAATTGATTTATGAAGGGTGGCCCATGCCCAAGTAGTAACTCGGAGAGAGGGATTCCTTTGCTACCTGAACATCATCCGGACTCTTATAGGAGTGTAGGGTGTGGGGGTGGAGTGGGGAAGGATGATTTGGAAATTGCAGATTCTGACTCGGGTTCATTATAATACAATTTCGAGGGGGCTCTTAGGGAACCTCTGTTATTGCGACATGTGGCGGTCAGGGGGCTTTCCTTCCCGCCTCCTTTTTCTTTTTCTTTTTCTTCTTTCTTTCTTTCGTTCTTTTTTTTTTAATTTGGTAGATAAAGGTTAATCTTGGGCTGAATGATAGAGCTATGATTGACAAGAGAAAAGGTGTTGAGGGCAGGTCGCGCTGTCTTATTTACAGCCCACTGCTTGCTGTAGAGTCTTTGTTAGGACTGGAAAGCTAATTTAGTGCTGATCAAAAGCACCACAGAGTTAAAGGACTGGTAATGACTGCTAATTTCATTTCAGCCTCATGCATCCCCAACTGCTGTAATTAAAGACACGCTATTTAAATACAGGTGAAGGTTTTTGGTTGTTGTTTTTTTTTTTATGTTGGGGTGGAGGTGGGTGGGTTACAATTTTATTTAGATTTCATCTTATACATGGGTGTTATGTAGTCCAACACCAGGTTTATTTTTAAGAGCCGTTTCATGTCATTTATACCTGGCTTTGCAGAATTGACAGTTTGAAATGTGTCAATCCATAAACGCTCCCATTTAAAGAAAGAAAGAAAGAGGGGGGGAGGATGCAGAGGAGTAACAGTTGGGGGGATTTAAATATTTGGGTCTCTCCCCCCCCCACACACACACACTTCAAATTAATAGAAGGGCCTTCGAAATAGCTAAAGTATTTGAAACTTGGGGCAAGGTTAACAGGCCAGAGGGATCAGTGTCAGCTTTTAAGACTTCTAAAAGCTGATCATGTGAACAGATGGAAAAATATATTTTTAATTAAATAATTTCCCTTACACTGTAGCTGCAGAGTTGGCTCAGAAACCGTGTAATTCCTCAACCGATAGGAGTTTCTTTATGAGAACATCAAAGCATAAAAAGCTCTACATTTTCGGAGTTGGTTAAAATTGATAACCACCCCCCCACACCCACACACACGCACCCCCAAAAAGAATTTAGTCTTTAATCTCTTTTTATCCACGGAGACTAAAGCTCTGTACTCGACCCGGCAAGCGGCTTTCGCCTTCTGGGGCTGGAACCGGGCTCAGATGAGAAGCGGCAATGAGCCGCTGCTCAGGTTCATGCCCAGCGCCCCCTGTTGGACACAGTAGAAGCTGCACAGCGCCAGTCCTGGAAATCGCTAGAACCTTGCTCTGGGGTTAGATACAACTCTTTATTACTCTCCAAAAAGGAGATGGGGGTAAAGAAACAAGCTTTTATATCTTTTAAAGATAATTTAATTGTAAACCAATAAAGATTACAAGGAGATAATACAGTTTTAATTTAGTAAAAAATAAAGCTTAACCTCCTATTCCTCCTCCTCCTCACACCCTAGCCAACCTCTAACCCCTATTTAGGTTTAGGGCTTTTATTAAAGATTCTGTGATAGTAAAACAGGAAGAGAAGCACGATTTAAAAAAAAACAAAAACAAAGGGAATTTCTTCTGTAGCAATGGAGAATCAAGCCAAGGTTACTTCTCCCGTTAGGGACACATTCAGAAAACAAAACGGACGAGCTGCTGCTTGCTGTTTTGACGTTGTCAACAGCATCTTGGATGCCATCAGAGATCCTTCAAGTATTGTAACCGAGTCTCTGAATAAATGAAATATTTCTCCTTTTTGTTCATTTTCGTAATGTAATTAAAAGGCCAGTCTGTTCTTTGAATGTTTCCCATCCCCAAACCGATCTCGATCAAACTTTTCCTTTCCCCGTTTGTGGTAAATTCCAGATGTTATTTAGGAAACAGGTGCCTGACACCTTTCTTCTTGCATCTCAGCCTTAGGATTTCAGGGAAAGTGGACCAGTGATAAAGAGTGTTTTCTTTTGGAATTCTTCATTTTCGTGCACCAGCAATCCAAATGATCCTAGGGGGGAAGAGGACTGTTTTACACTTCCAAAAACTACCTGTCCGCATTAGAAAGCGCTCTGACTTGTTCTTTGGTGAGCAACTAAAGACACAAGTACACTCTGCATTCTTTCAGAAAGATAAACTGTAAAAGTGGGACATCTTTGGAATTGAAAACAATGGGGAAATATGGGTTTAGTTAGGCGCGTGAAGTCCAGTTGAAATAATTCGTGTGCTAAATGAACAGCTAAGATCTCAGCGGAGTGTTTTATGATTTCAGTCCTCAGGGCTGTCCTTACGATGTTAATTTTTTAGATAACATTTACCTCAAGAAGTTTAGGGCTTGTTTCGCCCACTGAAGGAAGCCAGCTGAAGTTTCAGGCAGAATTACTTTTAAAGGTATTCATACTGCGGCTACGCAAATTGTTGCTGTTGATCTCTGCTTTCTTCCTCCCACCTCTCGAAGTCAGTGGGTCGGAGGTTGTGCTTCTAGGGAAATTGCTGACAGCAGTTTGGTGCGATGAGAGATGCCTTCTCCATCGGATTCCAGAATCGAATCTCGGCTTATGCTTCTCGATAAATTAGTTGGGTTACCGCGGCAGGAAAAGAATCAGCGGTTTGAGGTTTTTTAATCAATGTTTCCCCAGAATTCTATCGAAATGCCCGCGCTGCAGACATTCCTCCTCTTTGCTGTCCCCGAAGACTAGTACCATGACAGTGGTGCTAAGTTCGGGCAGCTTCGGAACCAGCGCCAAGCCGGGGGGAGCGAACAGGCGAAGCGCCGACGGCCGCGTGGGGAGGCCAAAGCCCGCAGAACCTCGGAGGCGCCCCACCCAGTGGGACCCACGCCTGCGGTTCGGAACTGATGGAGAATTCGCAATAGCCGAGGCCCCGAGATTTTGACCCCGTCCCGCCCCCTCGAGGGTCCCAACTTGTAGGGAGAGGCCGGCAGCGGGGAGAGGGGGAGCGAGGAGGGGCAGGCGCGCGCACCTGGCGGCGAGCCCCCGGCTGCCCGGGGCCCCGGGAGGAGGCGCGGCTCCCCGGCCGGGAACTGAGCTGAAGCGGTGGGTGGCCCGGGCCTGGCGACGCCGCCCAGCCCTCCGGGCGCAGGGTGGTCCCTGCGGTTTCGGGCCGGAACCGCACGCCCCGCGGCCCGCCCGCAGCCAGGCAGCCCAGGCGCGTTTGGGGATGGGGATGGGGATGGGGAGGGGGCAGCGAGGGGCGACTCCTCGGTGGCAGGCGAAGCGGCCGTGGCGACGAGCTGCGCTTCTCCTCCGCAGCAGAGTTCTTCAGGGCCGGGGCGGGGTGGGTTGGGGTTTGTCTGGCCCCAGCGCCCAGGCCTGAGCCCGTGCCCTTTGGCTGGGCGCCCTGTTTCGTAAGGAGTCAATCTTGCCCGACGCCGAGGGCGATCCAGGAGGATGGGCTGCCCAACTTGGGCCCAAGGAATCGGTGCCAAGTCCTCAGCGCCTTCTCCTCTCCAGCACAGATGTGAAGCCAAGCCTCGCTGGAGAGGCCAGTGTCTGTGTGAGGCTGGGAGGTTATTGCCTATTTTGGGGAAAATGACTGTTAAGACTGAAATTTAAGGATGAGCCCTCGTTTACTGTATGCTTTCTTTCTTTTTTTTTTTTTTTTTTAACTTTGAAGATACTTTAGTTTCTTGATCCAACCCTGAGACAGCCAAAGCAGCCAAGCCTGAAGGAGCTGAAATGTAGACAGATACTCGCCTCTCCACCACTCAGCGGGCAGATCAACGCTGCCAGGCTACGGGTCCTAATCCAGGGCCCAGCTGCTATGTGGGTTGCTCAAGGGTGTTGAAACCACAAGTACAACTTGACACCATTGAGCCCACGGTGCTTGTCAATAATCTGTGAATTAGGTGCAGAGATTGTCACTGCAGATCATAACAGTTTCTGAAGGACTCATTACAGCCTATCGTGTCAATGATCTTCAAATTAAGGAGGGAGGGTGGGCCCTGAGGGGAAAGGAGTGGGGAGAGCCCGCAAAAAGGGAAGAAGGGTTGGAGGGGAGATAAAAGTCAGAGCCCCAGCTCGGGGGGAAAAAAACCTTTAAAGATGATCATGCTAGCGATCTGAGAATTCCATGGGGATGGGTTTTGGAAGCCCAACTCCATTTGAGCCAGAGCTGGGAGGGGGGTGCCAGGGCTGAGCAGAAGTGGGTCCCTGGGAAGGCAGACTCCTCAGACATTTCTTCTGAGGCCAGAAGAGCCTTGGGGAGAGGGCTCCAGCTGTCAATGGGAGGCGGTGAGGATGCCAGCCCGCCCAAGATGGGTGTACACTTTGATTTAGGGCACTTTCCAGGACGAGCCAGAGCTGCAAATGTTGTGAAAAAAAGAAAGTGGGTGATAGTTTTGTTTAGGGCTGATGGGATTATAGGGTGATTCCCGCCACCACCACCACCCCCCCCCCAAGTGGTTTGCTTTCAGCTTCTTTGCATGCAAACAGGTAAAAGAATATCTCCCTTTTCTTTTCATAATGTTCCTGTCCCTTAAGCAGATCTAATTTATTTCACCAACTTGTTTTGGGGGATACCAAACACCTCCACCCTCTGAGGTAGTGGGCTTTTGTCACTTTGTGTGAGTTTGTATCATGTCTGATTGTACTTCTGAAGAAAGAAGGCTGCGTGCCATTGCTGCAGGTTGAAATGGCCAGGATTGGGGAAGCTCCATCTCCCTGCTTGGTGGATTGTCGGTGCAGTGAGCTCCGCGTAGCCTGGCATGCATTGAGGTGTCATCCGTGCCGTCATTTAGGTTTGTTTTTCCCACAAAAGTCGACGTCGAGACTAAGTGAAATAATCATAGTTGGGAGATTTTAAACAATCATCTTTTTCGTAAAATGAGGGTGACAATCCTAGCCCCTGGAAAACAGATTCTAAGGAAGCCCCTTTGTTTGGTGTGATCATTTGGGGAGATAGGTATGTAGACTCCTAGGCAATGGGTTTGTTGAGCCAGTTGCAGTTTCTGGTGATATTTGCCAGGTTTTTCATTCCCTTCTCCTAATTTTTAAAATAAAAATCACAGGTTCCTTTATTATTTTTTTTTCCCAATGCAACAGAAAACTACTGGTGAAAATTTTGAAATATCAATATTTTAAGGTTGTCTTTTTTTTTAAAGGAAATTTCCATTTTAAATAATTAGATCATTTAATGGGCACACTATGTTTCTCTCCCCCCACCCCCCCCAACAGCTGCAGAGCAGAGACAGAATTTTGTTAAAGTAACTTGATAATTCAGAAGTGAGATGAAATTGTGGCATGTAAATCCCCTTTTCCAGAAAACATTTGAGCTGGAATATAGGAAGGATGTGCATATATAGGTAATGCTATAAGCAATATGATGGTTATACTATATAGCACTCAAGACATCTACAAGTGATTGTATATCACTTTTGTTGCTGTAATTTGAAGAGGAAAATATATTTAGTTCTCTAACTGCCGAATTCTTTTTAAAATGTATTTATTTCATCAGTGGGAATTAGATGAAAAAGAATGAATATGAAAAGGAGCTCTGCATTCCTTAGGTTTCAAGGGTCCTTACAGCTCTTGAGTAAAATTATTTGGTGGAATTGGGTCTGGACTGAAATAGCATTTGTTAGCGCCTTGTTCATTTGTTACATGTAATACCACTTCTAGAAATTAAAGGCAAGGCATTGAGGGGACGGACAAGAAGAAAAAATGAGTAAGCAATTTTAAATTGCCAATCTACCATGCCTCCATGGGTATGTCTATGCCTTAGTCAATAAAGAGGGATTGAGATATATGCTTGTCTTTGTATCATCTAGAAACATTTCTTATAGTTCCTGTCAATAACCCTTCACACTTCCAAAATCTGACACGTTTGGCAATAGGAAGAAAATGAAAGAAATGTAGATGAAAGAGCTTCCATCATTTTGAAAATTGCTTTATAAAAATTGAAGTGTGTCTTCGGGGATTTCCTGTGAGGGACCTTTTACAGTTATCTAAAGCAAATGTAGTTTGATCCCAGTAAAATTCTATTCTAATTTTTGCTCTTACTTTCAATATCCTAACTTTTCCCAGTTTATGTCTCACTGGTTATTTTTTGAAAATATGTAAAATATGTGTTGCCTTCTTCAGGAAAAGAAATCCTCTACTACACCTCCTCCCCCCGCCCTTTTTTTTTTTTTTTTACCTCCATTTATCTGTGTTTGTTTCATCAATCTTGGAGAATCAAGTGTTGATCATTTTGGAAGTCTTGCAGCATGCTCCAGTTTGAAGTGATTGAACTGCTTTTGCAATTTAAGGGGGAAAGGAAACATTTTAAAAATTGGCTTATACCAATCTCCTTACTCTGTAATTCACAGTTTTCTTGCCAGGGGACAAGTACCAATAAAATCTCATCTTACCAGGTTGCACCAGTTTTGTCCTAAACATTGGCATTTCCCTTTATTTTTGGCATTTCAAATCAGGAAATTTTCTTGGATTCCCATCCTTCTTTTCCCTTGCCTCTGATTCACCACACTGGTCTGTCCTCTTTCACAGCAGCATAGTCACTGCTCGGGTCACTTTTAGTGGAGGTAGTTAGAAGGTTAGGATCTGGAGGACACAACAAAACAAGGGAGAGAGAAAACAAAAAACAAAAACAAAACCTTCCCCTGGCCAAATCTGGCTCCTAATACATTTAACCAGTTCCAGAATTGGAAAGCCTTCCTGTACATTTTCTTCTATTTTGCTCTCTCTTTTTCCTTACATAATGAAATTAAAACTTTTGGAGCCCACAGTTGACATTTTTCAGAAAATTGAGTTATCAAGGCAGTAATTATTTCACGGGGAGATAAAACTCTCATAGCCCTAACTGTCAAATAGGGCCCTTTTCAGATTTTAATTACAAAATAAAATTAGTCTGCTCTTCCTCAGAATGGTTGGTGAGTGGTTAAACAGAGCTTTCCCCCCTCCCCAATACTGGTGGTCGTCGTCAAACTCTGCTAATTAGCAATGCTGAGAAATTCCAGTTAACAAGGACATTCTCCAGGACTCTGCAGGTTCCCTGCCGTTTGCCTTCATTTCCATAAGAAGATTAAGAGAGGAGGGAACACACTCAAATGCAGATGCAGAAAAGAAGCATTTTTTTTTAACAAGCATCATAATAGTAAGATGCTTGGCTAGTTCTCACCTAATTACTGCAAGTTAAACCTCTATTTGCCACTAAGAAGAAAAAATAAGTCTACAGTCCCCTATCCACAAACTGTTAGTTGGCTTCAGATATAATACTTGAGAAGGGATGAGGAGGAGGAGTTCAGGAGAAAAATATCAATGCAAAAGATTTTTAAATAAAATTGAGCTACACTTAATCAGTTAAGGATTTTTGGCTGGGGCCTAGAGTAGAACAAAATCAACCCTGAATAGCCCAGGAACCAGGCATTTTTATTCTTAATTTCTAATCTTGCTCTGAAGTGTGCCGCTTTTTGCTGCCCGCTCTTTTTAGATTAAGCACTTTCAATTTTCATAAATTGTGCCAATGGCAACATTTTGAATTTTGGAAGATGAAGCACCCTCTTTCAAGTGTTATTTTAATTCCCTAGTAGTCAATGGAGCGTTGTTATTAGTATTGGAACCATCTGTTATAAACCTGAAACAGTACTGTTTCTATCATCTATTGTGATTGTTATAGTTATTATTATATTTAGGTGCTGGAGATAGTGCTGCATTGAAATAGAGTGGCCAGTGATCTGATTTTTTAAATGCATATGTTATTTTAAAAAAAAAGTCTAATGAGAAAATTATTTCTGCTATCACCATCTTCTTTAATCTTACTTTCATAGCACATTATTATGCATAAACACCAGTCACAGTTAGTTTATTGCCTTGATAAGTACTGCAGGCTTAATTAAAATAAAGCTGTAAATAAATGCAACCAATGATAACACAATGGTACTGTATTTCCATAGCTTATTTATATGATAAAAACAATTAGCAAAAGACCTAGCCATCCCCTTTAACCTCTTAAATGAATTATTACAGAATTCAGGCACAAACACATGCATCTGAGAAAGCTTTTGTATATTATCCCAAGGAAAAATTTGTGCTTCTTACTACTTACTACTGAGAGAGAGAGAGAGAAAGAGAGAGAGAGGACTAAAAACATTTGCTTCTATAACCATCTGTTATTAATATTTATTTTAATATATATTCACCACCAATATCCACATCACTTCCTGGTTTTGTCTTCAAAATTAGCCATAAGCTCCTTCCCCCCCTAGTTATTGGAATAATGCTACTAAGCACAGACCAACACATACACAATCATAAAATGAATGCTTGTTTTGCCCTTCGTGGTGTCTGGACAATCATAATTCATTCATATGTTGAATCTCATAATTTGTACCTCATTTTTCCATGGTTTAACCTCCCACTTATCTCGAGGTTATATATGTACGTTTCTAAGTTAAGCAAATTCAATCTGACTCTTATGATTTGGTTCCATAGCTTATATGATATGTTAACTTCTCTTTTGTTTAAATTGCATGTAATTAATATTATCTTCCTCCCATCCCCCTCCTGGTTTTTTTTTCTTCTTCTTTATTTCCAAACACCTTTTAAAGGTAAAAGCCATAGTCTTGGGAAAGCGAATCCACCAGTAGGGGGCGCACCAGCCACATCCCTGAAACCGAGATGCACTGAAAAGCCAGTCTCCAGATCCACGCAACCTTTTCTCTTTCCTAGTCTTCATGTCCGAGATTAGCTTACTATTACACCTCGAATAAACAGAAGACATTGCTTCATTTTGAAGAGTGGCATATTTATGCGTTTCGAGAAGGCCCGTCTCTTCTTTCCCCGGTTCCCAAGATCCAAAAGAAAACAAACCACAACTTAGGAGGAAAAGGAGAACTGCGGGAGGCGGGTGGGAGTAGGGATTGATTAGAAATAACAATTTATTAGGACAATTCTACTGCAGAATTCTGTTTCTCAACTTTTCTGGGTTTCCAGTGAGCGGAAAAGAGCAGAAAAGCTTGGGAGGGCAGAGATTGAAGACGTCAGGCTGGGGGTAATGACGGTTTATGGGAAGGTTAGTAAGGAACAAAACAATGCAAAGTTTTGTAAAGATAATAAATGGAACGTGGCCGACAGATACTATTCAGTGCGCTTTCTTAGGGTGCGTAAGGGGGGATCAGGGGACGAGGGGGCGGAGAGGGTGTTACAGAAGAAAGAAAATAAGTAACCCCGATGGTTTAAGCCCTTTATAAAAAAGAAATGGCATCGGGGATTTTTTTTCTCTCCACCTCCCCCCCCCCCTTTGTAGTCAAGTGCATTTTAGCCACAAAGATCCCAACAAGAGAGTGGAAGGAAACTTAGACGGGGCTTTGTTTGACTCCGTGTAGCGACAACAAGAGAAACAAAACTACCTATTTGTAACGGACGTGCTGCCATTGCTCTCCGCATTGAGCGCCTACCTATTGAAATCTTTACGTCTGGACAATGGGAGAGCGGCTAAAATTACCCTCTTGGGTCCTGGGCGGGCAGCATTTCTGAGCCCCAACCCCCGCCCTCAGCCCATCCACCCGATCCCAGCCCTTTCCCTGGTCCCGGCCGCCCTCCTCCTGCCGCACTGCCTGCACCTGTGCCCGGCCAGCAGCACCCAGCCGCCCAGACCCAGGCCCCCCGCAGGGCTCAGCCTGCAGAGCCGGGCGGACCGTCGGGGCCATGCAGTCCCTTGCGGGTGGGAATGCCAGGGCTGGTCCCGCTCGAGTCCTGGAAACTCTGCGTGGGAGGGAGCTCGTGTGTGCGGCCCGAATGCCACCTCCATGGAGCCGTGGCACGCCAGGAAGTTGAGCTAGCGCTCCCCAGAGCCTGCACTTCTGAGCGTCCTTCGGCTGAGCCCTTTCATCCCCAGCCTGCTTTTGAAACCGGCACCACTAAAATCCTCCTTTGGGGGCGGCTCAGCGGGAGGATGGGGGGGTGGGGAGAGCATGAGCATCCCCTTTGCACCGACTGAATGGAGCACGGCTGTGGGAGATGCGGCTCGGGGGACGCTGCCAGGCTGTGCCTCCCGGCGCCTGAGCTGAGCTGAGCGGGGCAGGGCAGAGCGTGCCAGCGGCAGCTCACCAGGGCATGCCCGGCCTCGGCTCTGCGCTCGGCCTCCCGGCCCGAGCGGGACTGGTTAGTACAGCCGAGCAAATGGCGTGGACGCTGCTGGGAGGGGGTGGAGGATAGAGCTTTCCGCCTCCTAACTTCTGGTCGGGACGTTGTGCGGAGGGGGCGAGCGAGGGCGGACGGCCGCGGAGGAAAAGGGGCCCAGCGGGGAGCGAGGCTGGGGGGGCGGGGGGCGGGGGTCGGGGGAGCCGGAGAACAAGGACACGCCGACTCCGGCGCGGCCCGCTTCCTGAAACACTAGTAGGACAGTCGCCCTGCACCACCCACCCGGCCCTGCCCCGCCCCCACCCGTCCGCGGCTCCCCGCGCCCCTGCCCCATTTCAGCAGCCCGCACGGGAAAGCACACCGGCGCGAAGGGTGGAGGAAATCACCTCCGGCTCAGCGCTGTTTACCCACTTCCTTCGAAAAGGCGTGGGGTGTGACCTGTTGCTGCGAGAAGGGGATACAAAG
>PVJC01014741.1:0-24820 GCA_004026665.1 Murina feae
ATTCTTAATATGAGCAGATATACTTAAATCATACACTTGTAGGGGATTCGCCCCCTCTTAATTCTGGTTGAGTGCTGATATAAATCTACTGAGATGATTAGTCTCATCTGTATAAAATCTCCTTTGTGAAGTTTTGGCCAGAGACTGGCCTCCTGAGAGAACTGAGTCACACTCAATTGTTGATATTGCAAAGGATATTTTGGGGGAAATGCTTCCAGAGTAAGCTGACATCATAATAACACAAAAAAATAAAAGACAAAGGACGAGTAGAAATGTTAGAAATCTAGGATTTTGAGAAATGGATTTATCTGCTCACCCTAAGGCAACAGAACAAACTTATTACATGAGTGTGGGTGAAACCCTGGGGGGTACTTGATTTGTGTTTATCTGAGAATATTCTTGACACTATTTCTGATGCTCTATTTTCTAGACCTTAATAAAGTCCACTGTCCTTCGTCCCCTATTTATTTTATCTTTAACCCTCTTTTTCTTAAGGTATACTTAAATGATTTAGAATGAATACTCTTTAAAAACAATTATAAAGTGCCATTAACTTAAGATACTTCACTTATTAGCTTCTTAAAATACATGGTTTATTGTCTGTAACAGGTACCTCAGAATCCACTTAAAAATAATATCTCAGTCTTAGGTGATACACTTCAGGAGGTCAGAGATTAGATCCTTCAGAACAATTTTCATATTGTTGAGCCCATCGAATTAAGGAAGTACATAGATTTCCCAGGGCGAAATCATAAGAAAGAAAATTAATCTGTAATAAGCTTTAAAGTGAAAAATTGCTAATGGAAGCAAATGTCTCTGAGGATAACTGAGCACAATGCTGGTAATAATTGGAAGTCAGAGGAGTGTTTTACTCTCCTGATTAAGCTTAGAAAAATCACAACTATCTTGATAAAAAATATTGTGTTAAGTTTATTTTTACCACACCACATTTGTAAACAATTATACTTATTCTTAGATAGTGTCTCTGTAGTGTCCAAAATATGGTGCAAAACAATGTGGTTTAATCTTTATATAAATAGTACAAAATATTTGAAGTACTTTTATTAACTCATTTTACTCTTTATTAAAATATAGCTGTGTTCATAGTTTCAACACTGAGATACAATTAAAAACGTCTTTGAGGACCATCATGATTACAGATAAAGTTTATCTTTTTGGATAATCTATTACTATGGAATAAGATCAACTCCTCGTATGCAGCTATGTGCCTAAAGTGTCCTACTCAGACCAGAACATTCAGCCAGTGTGTACTCTAACATTTAGTATGCTCGCAGCACTCGTGATATGACAGCACATTAATAAACACGCGTGAAAACCACTATTTCTGTCCTTTAAACATGGAAGGTAATAGGGCAATGAAATTATTATTATTATTTATGGGAAATGGAAGTAATCAACATTATAGCTCTGGATTATTAGTTTTAGGAATTTTCCTGACTGAAGCTAATTTTCTTACCATAGTCTGTTATATTAGAACCAAACCAGGAAGTTCATGTGAGTTAAATAATATTTCTCAACACTAACAAGGAAGGAGAAGGGAGAAAAAAACAAGGCAAATAACTTCAAGTATATGAAATGTAAAGTTTCAGGTCTGAAAACTACATGTAATAGCTACCATGTAAAATGAATCATGGTAGAATTCTGTCTGAAAAATTTTCCCTAAAGTAGAAAATTTATTTAAGGAAATTATATTGATACTAAAGGCCCAATGCATGAAATCCGTGCAAGAGTAGGCTTTCCTTTCCAGGAGCGGCCGGCACTGGCTTCCCTCTGGCACCCAGCACCTGGGCTGGCCTCGCTCTGGCCGCCGACAGGCACTCAGGACCCCAGCTTCCTTCACAGCACCGGTTTCATCAGGAAGGACGTCTGGTCTAATTAGCATATTATGCTATTATTGTTATAGATGGTTGTAATATTACTGGAAATTCTGTTTGTGTATGTATTGTATAAATTAACCTGTGGTTGATTTCCAACATCTATATGGAATTTTAAAAGCAATTAAATAAGCAACAAATCCAATTAATTATTTTCTCACAAAAATGCCATTAAGCCGATCTTTCTTCACTGGAAATGGACAAAGAAAATTGTCCTAAATCTCCTTGGTACAGAACATTTTTGCATCATGAAATTCATCCCTTTGCAGAATTAAATGATTGGATGACGTTCTGATATACTTTAATGAGCTTTCAAACTCTTTCTAGGAAGTTTGGATCTTGTAGTCACCTGATCAAGTGGCTCAGCAATCTTTAGGCAAACAGATAGTCCTGCACTGTGCTGCCTCCTTACTCTGCTACCTTCTTCCCTACCCGCCAGCTCCTGACCATTGTTTTTCTTTTTTCTTTTCTCATAGCTCAAGTTTTAAATATAATTCTGACACATGTAATATTTTTTCAGAGAAATTTACTTAACATCACATTCAACCCAATTGACATGAAAGCATATATCCATTACTGAAAATAGTGCTATGCATTAAAGTTTTCAGAATCAGGAGCTATCATAATTGGCATGGCCGAAATCTGTGCTGCTCATGCTAAATGACAGGCCCTATTTTAGCCTTTTTTGTGTTTTACTGTCTCATGCAACCTCAAAATCAAAAATAAAAGTGCTACTCTGTTACACATGATGAATCATACAATGAGATTTGAAAACGTGATCAGGTCCTCACAATGGTGAAAAATACCTGATATATTATGTTGCACGTATTTGATCAATTTCAAGCAAGTGCAAACATAAATTATAGCCACTTACTTGTATAGTTGCAATATTGAAAATTTATCTAATCATCAAGGAAAAATAATAACTTTGTCTTATTTATGGAATCTTCTTAAAAAGATTGTGACAAAATGTGCATAAGAACTTTACAGAAAAAAAATATCTCTTCAATGAGTATAGTAAAGAAACGTATTCACCTCTTCAAAATATTATCCATCACATTCCAGGGACCTGGCATGATTGAACTGTTTCAGCATTTTAATTTAAATGATATTTTATTTCAATTATATAAAATTATATGTATAGTTGGGTTTCCATGTAAAATTTCATATTAATATTTTATACTTTTCTTAAAAATAGTATAAACTGGAATAATCAGGGCTCCTTAAGAAAGTATATGCACACACATGTGCAATTAAATATTGGTGGAATGTATATTCTATAAAAGGCAATAAATAATTTTGGTAAAATAGACAGTCTATTTCTCTAGGAGATCTTTCTAAATATTTAATAATCTTATCCTGGGTCATGTAACCCTTCTTCAGTCATAAAAGTAAAACATTGTTGAGTTCTTAACTTGGTCATTGTAGTTTTTAAGGATAGAGAAGAAGAAAGAAATAGAACATCCTTGCCTTCATGAATCTTATATTCTAGGTTTGGAATGCAGAAATAGATAAATAAGTAAATAAGCTACTTATTAGGTTACATCAGAGTTATCAACCTTGGAACAACTGACATATTAGGCCAGTAATGTTTTATTTTTTTCTGTGAGGTGTTGTTTTGTTTATTGTATGTTGTTCAGAAACACCTCTGATTTCTACACACAAGATTCCAGGACCCTTGTCCCAATAGTCATGACATTCATAAATGTTTTCAGATAGATATAAATGTCCTTGAGGTTGGAGTTAGGGAAAATGGCCCTTGGTTCAGAAGTACTGGATTTGATAACGATAGTGCTATAGAGAAAAAATATACATGTAAACAAACAAACTGAAATAAGATTGGATTTTGTGCTGGGTGGACCAATTGAGATTTTAAATAGTACCTCCCACACCTTCCTTAATGTCCATCTTCATGGAGTGTACAGGAATCCAGAAGGGTGTTTAGGAGGTGATAGCCCCACACTGCAGGTTCTTTAGCCAGCTATATTCATTTGTGTCAAATCTCACCCAGAATTATCCATCTCTGATTGCGGAGGAGTTCCCGGGCAATTTAAAGGTCCAGATTATATTCCAATGTACCTCAGGAAATTCCTTAATTGCTGAGGTTGACATTTCACAGAAATCTGCTCATGAACTTTGGTCAAACATGAAGCTGTCTGCGTCCCACAGTCAGTCATGACTTGTCTCTTTAGGATGCAGGGTTTCTTTGCACCATGAATAATACCATCAATGGTCAATGTCATCCCAAATCAGTAAGTGTTATTTCCAGCAGTCTACATGAATTATCTCACTTAAATTCCCAAGAATGTCAGGCTGTTAGTTACTCCGCTGTTTTTCCCTGGTATTAGTGTCCCGTGGTCGCCGTAACAAGTTACCACAAACCTAGTGGCGTAGAACAAGGGAAGTCTATTCTTTCACAGTACTGGGGTCCAAAATCTGAATATTTCAGCCAGGTCAAGACCTCTCTGAAGCTTCAACAGGAGAATCATTCATTGTTTCTTCCAGAGGTCTCCCTGGTTGTTCCTAGGCTTATGGCCACACCTGTCTCCATCTGTACATCACCTCTATGTGTCCCATTTCCCTTGCATCTCTCTTATAAGGAGACTGTGATGGCATTTAGGGACCACCTGGATAACTCCGGACAATTTCTTCATTCCAGATTCATAGATTCATCGCATCTGCTACCAGGTAATATTAACTCTTTTTTCTAAATAATGTGCATCGTAAGTCCCAGTGATTAGAACTTCATGCCTTTGAATGGCTATTATTCCCTACTTCTAACTCTTGCCATGCTCACTGAGGTTGGCTTTTAGAACATGCTTACCAGATCCATGTCCTTGAGGAGAAACTTGCCATTTTTATTGGGGTCTATTAACAACCATACACAAAAAAAAGAACTAAATATTGCTAACATATTTCAGTGGCAAAAAAATGCAGATGAGAAAATTCATGAACTTACATAGACTAATCCTTAACAATACATTGGGCAAATACATTGCAGATATTTTGTTAAAGGTAGTAAATCATTACTGATTTTATCACAAGAAACTGAACTTGTTTTACTATTCTATCATCCGTGTAACTCATAGAAAAGACAAGGTCATATCAATAGATGCAAAAGACACTTTTGAAAAGATTTGATACCATTCTTTGATTAAAACAATTAGCAAACTAAATACAGAGCAATAGACTTCAAGGCTGTATTTGTGCTTCCTCCATTTATTTACAACATTTTTGAAATATGTTTTTATTGATTTTACATATAGAGTTAAGGGAGAGGACTAGAGAGATAGAAACATCCATCTGCTGCCTCCTGCACATCCCCATTGGGGATCAAGCACTCAGTCCAGGCATGTGTCCTGACCAAGAATTAAACCAGTGACTTCTTGGTTCTTGGGTCAGTGCTCAACCACTGAGCAACACTGACCAAGCTATTTACAGCATTGAATAGAGGTCCTAGTTGGGAACAAAATTGCAAAAACATAAAATCAAATCAGTGAATTTTTGAAAGGCAGAAGAAAAATAGTTTATAGAGAACCATTATTTATAAAGAAAATAATGTAGAGGCATTTATTGCAAAATTACAAGGCCTAATAAGGGAATTACCATGGTCATATGATGTGTTAATATACCAAAATCAATTTTATTCCTAACCATTTCTCACAGACACTTTAAAAGAGAATCTAAAGATATAATTAATTGAAAAGTTATACCGTGTTTATTGATTGGGATCTACAATACTAGTATATTTTAGATATTGATATTCTCTATATTGATGCCTGTAATCAATACAATCCCAATCACATAGCAACTTTTTCTTACTTTTTTTTCTTGATAACCTGTTCTAAAATTTATTTGGCAATAAAGGGGGGGGGAAATAGACAGTATGATTTGAAAAACAAAAGAGTGTAGGACACACTTTTATTTCAAAATACTATAAAATTACAAGAGGAAAAAAGTTTGGTATTGGTATAAAGACAGCAAATATTTAAATAAACTCTTACTGATGTTTCCAAATAAGCTTCAATAAAGGTGTGAAAAAAATTCAACGTTGAAAGAAAAACCTTTTAAACAAGCAGTGGTAGAAATGTTAGATATATGTAGGGAACACAGAATAAACTTCAAAACCAATTTTATTCAGTAGGCATAGATTAATTTAAGATTCATTAGAGTACTAAAAAGTGAGGTGCAAATATAAAGCCAATATAAGAAATAAGTAAGAGAATAAATAAATAAGGGAACCCTGAGGTTAGCAAGATTTTCAAGGAAAACAGTAACAATTATTAACAGTAAAATAAAAATAAATGATATATTTGAGTGCAGTAAAATTAAAACATGTTAATAAAATAAAACTATGCGGGGGAATGGCTTTGCCATGGCATCCTGGTGACTTTGCATATATTCATACAAGTCTCCTGGGCAAGGATAAATGCATCTGACTTAATCTGCCCAGAATGGCCTGCTATCCTCTAGAGCAGGGGTTCTCAACCTTCTGGCCCTTTAAATATAGTTCCTCATGTTGTGACCCAACCACAAAATTATTTTTGTTGCTACTTCATAACTGTAATGTTGCTACTGTTATGAATTGTCATGTAAATATCTGATATGCAGGATCGTCTTTTTTTTAAATTTTGTTTTATTGCTTAAAATATTACAAAGAGTACTACATATGTCTCCTCCCCCCCCCCCCCAGGGTAGTCTTAGGCGACCCCTGTGAAAGGCTGGTTTGACTGCCAAAGGGGTCATGACCCACAGGTTGAGAACCACTACTCTAGAGCAATGGAAGCCTGGGAGATCTGTGATGAGAGGCTACAAGGCCATTTTTTTTTATTGTTTCTCAATTTTTCTGGGAAACTGGAGTCAGTTTCTTCTCATTGTCTTTGGCTCTGATGATGATGATGATGCTTTCTGCTTCATCTCCCTTGGGATACACCAGGAGATTATAGAACTGTTTAGCTGTCTGCAAATATACCTTCTCAGCAATAAGTTGCTTCATCATTCATGTTATAGTCATTCAGACCATTTTGTTCTAGTGTTGTCTTGTGGGAGAAGGGACCTAGGGAGGAGGCACCTTTGACTTCCTTGATAATGCTGTCTATGTAAGGAATGTATTGTTTGAATTTAATAAAAGTTTGTTTCTTTACTGGCTGAACAGTTGAGTCTTGCCTTTGGTTGATAAATGCAAGACAATGAAATGTCAAGCCATAGATTGGGAGAAAATATTTGCAATAAATCTGTTTAAGTGCCCATTTCCAGAATAATTTTTTAAACATATTTTATTGATTTTTTACAGAGAGAAAGAGAGAGAGATAGAGAGTCAGAAATATCAATGAGAGAGAAGCATTGATCAGCTGCCTCCTGCACACTCCTCACTGGGGATGTGCCCACAACCAAGGTACATGCTCTTGACCGGAATTGAACTTGGGACCCTTGAGTGCACAGGCTGACGCTTTATCCACTGAGCCAAACCGGTTAGGGCCAGAATAATTTTTAAAGGACATATATGTATATAGCTAATGGAGATATAAGAATTATCTTATCTAATAAAATAATAATATGCAAATTAGGTGTCACTCTGTCACAAAGATGGCCACTTCCATAGCCACAAGATGGCGGCACCCAATCTTTCTCAGCCCCATCACTGAAGTGGTCAGGCTTGTTAATCAGGCAGGTGGTAGGGGAGGCAGGGGGTCCGAGGGGTGAAACAGGTGATCAGAGGAGGCTGGGGGTCCCCTGCCCAGGTCAGAGGCCTTTGCCAGAGACCTCAGGCATGGATGAGGGCAGAACTGGTGATCTGAGGGGGCAAGGGCAGAGCAGGTGATCACAGAGGCTTGGGCTCTGTGAAGCCTGCGATCAGAGGGGTTTGGGGGTCCTTTGCCCAGGCCTGCAGCCTCGGCCAGAGGTTACAGGCCTGGGCAGGGGTGGAGCCAGTGATCAGAGTGAACTACAGAGGAAACACCTTTTCTTAACACTCATTGGCTAAGCTTCCTCTATGCCCCTGATAACTTGGATAATAAGAATCCAAAAAGGCGATCTAGGGTTTTTCCACCACACTCCTGGAGAAAAAAAAAAATGAAGGTCTACTACTGGAAGGCTAAGAAATGTCATATCCTGCCCTAGCCAGTTTGGCTCAGTGCATAATGTCTCAGCCTGCTGACTGCAGGGTCTGGGTTCAATTCTGACCAAGGGCCTATACCTAGGTTGCAGGCTTCTCCCTGTCCAGGGCCCAGGTCAGGGCATATACAGGAGACAACCAATCAAAGTGTTCCTCTCACTTTGATGTTTCTTTCTGTTTTTCCCTTCTCTTCCACATTCTCTAAAAATCAATGGAAACATATCCTCAGGTGAGGATAAAAAAAAAAAAAAAAAAAGAAAGAAATGTCATATCCTATGAAAGACATATCTTGAAAATGCCTAAAGGAAGTTGTCATTTTTTCATGGTGAAGGGACTGGAGTCCGTGTTGATGAAAACACCTTGGTGGCTGAAGTGACTGGCAGTGGCTGCAGCAGTGGGGTGATGGGGTTGGTGGCTTCCCCTGATTAGCCTGGTCGCCTCCCACAAAGGGAGGCCAGACTGTGGCTTAGGCCTGCTCCCCAAGGTGAGCAGGGAGCAGGCTTAAGCTGTCAGTAGGACACCCCCTTAGGGCTCCCAATTTGTGAGAGGGGGTAGGGTGTGCTGAGGACCCCTCTGATGCATGAATTTCATGCACTGGGCCCCTAGTTTTTAAATAATTACTAAATTCTAAATCTATTCTGTCAATGAAGTTCAAATAATTGATGCATTAATTGCCATCAATATTACTGCAGACAGATTGGGGACATTAGGTGCACATATGAACTTGTAATAGAGTACAGTTTCTATACTGATAATTACTTGTTATGCTGCCTTTTAAGATAAAGCCCTTGTTTTTCATCCACACAAAGCATGTCAGAAGCTTAATTATACTTTCTTTAATTAACAATTAAACATTTTACATCTGAATTCCTAAAAGCAATTGTAAATTACATCTTGCCCATGTTGCTAATTTGATGTCCAGCAAATAGACTTGCTTGTAGAAATTTTGTAAATCAACCTTATGATATATTACCTATAGTTTGCTTGCCTTCCAGTTTCTCTTATTTATTGATAATGCAAATCAAATCACATGAATGATAACCTATCATCTGACATTGCCTTGGAAAACCATACTTACATTAATACTAACTGCTCAGAACTGCTACATGGAACATTTCTCTCTATAATTAAGAAGACAAACATGGCAAAGAATATGCTTATTCATCAAGTTTTGTATGTGAATCATTCCCAAAGTGAACTTTCAAAAAAGAGCTCTATGCATTCTGTTAGAAAAGAATAAAATATAATACATCATGGCACTTCAACATAGCTAAGTCAGCAAATATATATATATATATATATATATATATATATATATATATATATATATATATATAAAATGATTCATTATTTAATTATACATACTGTAAAGTTTATAACCCAAATTCTACTTATGAGTATAGAAGAGCACATGATTTTATCAAGAAAATATGTGAGTCTGTTACATGACTATAATATATTAGAGGCCTGATGCATGAAATTTGTGCCAGGGGCTCGGCCCTCACAGTCGCTGCAGCTTGCTTTGGCTCTTGCAGCCCCAGCTTTGTCTGGAAGGATGTCCGGGAGGTTGTTTGGCTGTCCAGTCTAATTACCATATTATGCTTTTATTATTATAGATTATTATAGATAATTCAATTTTAGACATAAGTTTCCTTGAAGACCTGTTTCTGTGAGGTAACCCAGAGGTGACTTCAACCCAAAACATGCTTTAATATAGATCCCTGCACATAGAAAAGTCCAAAAAATTGTATTTAAGTAAAATTGCTATAGGAAAGCAATTAGATCTTACAAGTGAAATTACTTAAGGTTTTATCACTTATCCTAAGTCACTCATTTCTGTTCAGAAACCTAGCTGTATCCTGGAGAGGTTACGTAAGTAGAGAAAAGGAACATGAAGCGATGTCCAAATAAGAAGGGGTGGTGGAAAAAAAGAAAGATAGAAAGTGCAGGAGCTTCATCTGTGAAAGACTGCTGACTTCAGAATAGATGACATAGAGAGATAACATATGCCATTCTTCAGTGGAAGCCACCTGACTGCTTCATCTAAGTGCACATTGCATGTTGGAGCCTTTTGAATGTCAACTGTGAGTTTCCCTAACCATGTGGTCTCCTCCTACTAGATTCCAGAGAATTTTGTATAAGGCAGGCTCTTAATGAAATTTTGTTTCGTTAACAGTTGAAAAATAATGTGAAGTGATTTTAATGACATGCAAATAAGCGACTATGAAAAAAAATGACATGTTTCAGGCAAAGCATTTGAATGTTCAAATTAACTTTATGTAACTGAAAATATTCAACCTTCATGCATTCAAAGTGTTTGCACTTAACAATAGCTACAAAGTTAAAATGTAGACTCTGGCTGTTTAAGAGTGGGAAGAGAAGTCATGTGCTGCAGAGTGCAGGTTTCAAAAGACAAAGCTTCATATTTATATTACTAAAACTTTGAATAATTATGTTGTGCATAATTAGCTTTTTACCAAGCATGGGTATCAGACAGAAAATGCATGTCCCAGGCAGAAGTAAGTCAAACTCAAAATTAGAATGGAAAGTGGCACAATGCACTCTCCACAGATGCTGCGCTCACAACATGGAAAGCAGCAGGAGAGGAAGACTGACATATAGATGGGGTCTGCCACTTCCTTAGTATTTATTATGTGCCATGTTACTTTTTGAGGTTTTTTAGATAAGGTCTAATTGCCCCTTAGTCCTTTTTAATTACCTTTCAGATTTCCTTTGTTACAGGATTTGTTGCCATGAGTACAAAGAGGTCTTGTGTTGGCCCTTTGACAGAAAGGATTAGACTATTAAACCAGAACTAATGGATATCTTACACTTCCTTTATGAAAAAGAAAGTTATAATTTTGTTTCCTGAGTTGCATATGTAATTGACAACAAAAAGCATCCTCAGAATAGTAATAATAAAATCTCCTTCATTAATTCCAAAGCATAACAATAGAAATGTGTAGAAATATAATCAGAATTTATTCTATTTATTCTTTCTCAGCCTAAATATGTTTATAAATGTTGTCCAAATTTTCTAACAAAAATGATTCATTCATTTTTCAGTTTAATCACATTTCAGCAAATGATTCAGATTTTATATTAGGCAAAGGCAGTAATATGGCACACAACATGATGATAAAGAAAATGTCGTTAGTTTCTAATAAAATGATTATTCTTTTTAAAAAATAGTGATTTTTATTGATTTCAGAGAGGAAGAAAGTGGGAGATAGAAACACCAATGATGAAAGAGAAGCATTGATCTGCTGCCTCCTGCACGCCTCACACTGGAGATTTAGCCCTCAAACCCGGGCATGTGCCTGGACTGGGAATCAAACCACGACCTCCTGGTTTACAGATTGCCCCTTAGCTATTGAGTCGTGGTAGCCTAGAGATTATTTATATTCTTTTTTAAAAAATCTTTATTGGTCAAGGTATTACAATTGTGTCCTCATCTCCCCAATAACCCCCACTCCCCCACCCCCACTCATTCATCCCCCTGTTATTTGAGCCCATTGTTTTGACTTATATGTATGCATACAAGTCCTTTGGTTGTATTCTTAACCACTAATGACACATTTCAAAGTCTGAAGGTGGTGGTGCTTTATTTTCCTTTGTTGTTTTCCTGGTTACGTGATTTGTCATTTCTATGTTACTGTGCAGAAAAATACACTCTAACCAGCTCTTGCAAACATTCTAATAGTAATGCAACCAGCCAGAGTAAATTTATATCAGATCATTGATATGAGATTCATATTTATATTAGACTACTTTAAGTATTAATATATGTTAAACTCAATATTATTGATGTATTTCTTGCTCATATTTATAACATATTGATACAGAGATCCATTATATTTAAATAAACTGTTTTTGAAAATTTCAGTAATTTTTTTTGCTGTAAAAGTGTATCTCTTTATTTGAAAATAATTATCTATCAAATTTCAAGATTAATATAATTTTATAACATTTTTATCTCAAAGCAAGAATTTAGTCCACTTATTAAACGCAAAATTATACTTTCTACCTTTTCTGATTTGTTTTAAGATAAGCTGGGATTTTAAATGTAGAATATTGTTATTCAGCTCATATTTTATATAACATGTCCTCTATTCTTAACTGGTTTGAATTTTTCCAATCAATTATTTTACCCTACTTTTCTCATTCTCTTTTTTGTAATCTTTATTTTCTTTTTGAGTCAGACAAGTGGGTGATATATTTTCTGAACCTATGCATATTTTACAACATCTTGCTTTTCTGTCTTATGTAAAAATTAAATTATTTGGGCCTACATTTTAGAAAAGGAACACAGCAGAGCAAAGAAGTCCTGCTATAAAGCTTGAGGTCGCAGCTATAATTTTTACCTCAATCATTTCATAAAACTCTCCATCAAAAAAGGATTTTAATCTCCCTGTGCCTGACTATTTTTACCTGATAGGATCTTTGTTGTGGATAAACTGTGCCAGACACACAGTAAATCCCCAATAAATAGTTATCATTGCTAATTCCAATTCTTGACAAATGTTGGCATTTATCGCTGAAGGGAAAACAGAAGTGCAAGGCAAGTCTAATAGGTTAGTTTTTCACCCAATTTTATATTTGAAACTTTTATTTTACCTTATAGTTTAAAAAGACAATTGCATTTTACATTTTTGGTTTTGTTTCATTGATTTTATTTTGAATAGGTTGATTCCTTTTGAACTACTTTCTCAGATTGTCTCTCAACTGAGAAAATCAGTTGAACCAATTTTCTATAATAGACTGAGAGGTAGATGACACTTGTTCCCAGTATTCTTTAATTGATTATTAATCAAATCTCCCTTCAGAGCTACAGTCACAGCAAGAAGTCAGATAAAAATAGAAGATTCTAGCCAATTGCCTGCAATGAATGCAGTTCTGATGTCTTGAAATAACATTATTCCTAGAATATACTCCCAGTCCTCTGACATAGGATAGAGTCAAATGGTCTTGATTCTATCATCATATACTGTTACTCCAGTGTGTTGTTTTTTTTATATCATTCCCATCCTCAAAGATACAATTGACTAACCCCAGTCCAACCCTGCTTCTACTTTATGTTCAACTATTTTCAAGAATGTGTATCCTGTTATACCATGTATAAAAAAAAGAGGTTGGTTTTTCAGAAAATAGTATCCAGACAGAAAAGGAATAGTCCAGGTTTCTCATTGATGCAAGACTTGAATTTATAAGCTAGGAGATCAAAATGTGATTCCAGAATCAAATTGTGGTTTTTTTTTTAATTTTATAATAACATCACAACATGAGATGGACCTCTTAACATATTTTAAAGTGTAAAATAATGTACTGCTACTTATAAGCACAATGTTTTATAACAGATCTCTAGAACTTATGCATCTTCTATAGCTGAAATTTTATACACATTAATTAGCAATTCCCCATTTCTTTCTCCCCCTAGCTCCTGGCAACTACCAGTCTATTCTCTGCTTTCACAACTTTGGCTATTAGATATAGATATAGATATAGATATAGATATAGATATAGATATAGATATAGATATATACACACACATACATATATAACCTTAATATGCAAATAGACTGAATGGTGGAACAACTGAACAACTGAATAACCAGTCACTATGATGTGCACTGACCAGTAGGGGGCATGTGCAGAAGATGGCAGAGCACAGAACATGGCTGGCATTGGCCATGGTGGGATAGTGGAGCAGGTGAGTGGGAGTGCCAGACCAAGGCAGGGCGCTAGTTGCTGTCATTGGGGCGAGCCTCTGGTGGCTACTGAAAATTCTTTGCTCCCTTGCACCATAGTCCTGCTGGGAGCTCACACCTGCTGCTGGCTCCAGCCTCGCTCACACCCACTGTCAGTACCCAGCTCTGGCCCCAATTGCTCAGCACCATCAGCCCATGTGAGTGGCAACTTCCAGCCCCAATCACCCCTCAGGAGCAGGAAGAGGTAGATAAGCCTTGAGGGATGATCAGGGTTGGCAGCTGCTGCTCACACTCACTGATGGCAACAGCCCCACTCACACCAGCTGCTAGTGCCAGAGCCACAGCTCACACCCACTGCCAGCACTGGCCCTGCTCATGCTCACTGCTGATGCTGGAGCTGCCACTCACACCAGCTGGTCCCAATCACTTGGCACTGTCAGTGTGTGTGAGTGGCAGTTGCGGGTTTCAATTGCCTCTGAGGGCTTCTCCACCTCCCCCTGCTCCTGAGGGGCGATCAGGGCAGCAGTCACCACTTGCACCTGCTGACAGTGCCGGCCTTGCTTGCACCCACTGCTGGTGCCAACCCCAATCATTCCGTGACATCAGTGGGTGCAAGTGGGTCCAGCACCATCAGAACATCGGAGAGGCACTGGCAGGAGCAAGGCACCAGCAGACAGGGAACTGTTGCCTGCTTGGATGGGGGCACAGAGGATGGGCTAAGACCTGCCCCTGTGCCCATTGCAGCCTCTCAGCTCACAGTTCCTTTCAAGGTGCACAAATTCGTGCACTGGGACCCTAGTCACATATAAGCAGAATCATACATTATTTGTTCTTCCGTGACTGGTTTATTTCACTGACATTAATGTCTTCCAAGTTCATTCATACTGTCACAAATGACATGATTCCTTTCTTTTTTAAGGGTAAAAAGTACTATATTTCATGTATATAGTCCATTTACTCTATTCATTCATCCACTGATGGGCATCTAAGTTGTTTGCACATCTTAGCTATTGTGAATAGCACTTCAATGAACACAGGGATGTAAGTGCCATTTTGAAATACTAATTTCAATTATTTTGGATAGATATCCAGAAGTGGAATTTCTAGTTCATATGGTATTTCTATTTTACATTTTTGAGGAATTGCCATACTACTTTCCATAGTGACTGCCATTTTACATTCCCATTAGAAGTATACAAGGGTTTTGATTTATCTCTTAATTTTAATCTATTTTTTTCTTTAATTTTTATATTTTCTCAAACTTGCTTAAGAAATGCTTATCGAATTATTCCATAATTTGTTTTCAATACCCCATTTTATTTATTTTCTATTTTGCTTTTTTTCAAGCACTCTTCTTTTTTCATAGATGCAATATATTCCCAAATTCAATGTGGTTTTGGAATTGTTTTCACCTTGCACTGTCTTAATCCTCCAAGTTCTTTTCATCAGTTTGTTTGTATTTCTTATTTTTTCATTAGAAAAATTTTAAATTTATCTTTATTGTTGAAAGTATTACAGCTACCTGCTTTGTTTTATTGTTGCTGTTTTTTCCCACTGACTAGCTCCTTTCCTTACCCACCCCTCCCAAGCCTTTACCACACTATTGTCTGTGTTCATGAACTATGCATATCCTATATATTAAAAGGGTTATATGCAAATTGACCCTAATAGCAGAATGACTGAGAATGATTGGTCACTATGACACACACTGACCATCAGGGGGCAGGTGTTCAATGCAGGATCTGCCCCCTGATGGTCAGTGCGCTCCCACAGGGGGAGCTCAGCTCAACCACAAGCCAGACTGCCAGCTGCCAGCACAGCGGTGGTGGAGGGATCCTCTCCCACCTCCTCAGCAGTGCTAAGAAGTCTGACTACAGCTTAGGCCTAAGCCAGCAGGTGGACATCCTCTGAGGGCTCCCAGACTATGAGAAGGCACAGGCCGGGCTGAGGGACCCTCCCGAGTGCACAAATTTTTGTGCACTTGGCCTCTAGTCTTATATAATAAAAGTGTAATATGAAAATCAACCAAATGGCAGAACATCCAGTCGGCGGAGGGCAGGATGGCGAACATGCAGTGCCATGCCAGGCGCCAGGCCAGCAAAAGCATGTGCCAGCGAGCAGAGGGAGGCTGGGCAGCAACAGGAGGGTGATGAGGGTGATGCCACCCCCAGATCAGCCAGTGCAGTTGCCTCCCATAGAGGGAGGCCAGACTTAGGCTTAGGCCTGCTCCCCTAAGCCATCAGTAGACCATCCCCTGAGGACTCCCAGACTGGGATAGGGCACAGGCTGGGCTGAGGGCACCCTCCTATCCACAGAGGATAAATTTTTGTTCACTGGGCCTCTAGTATGCATATAAGTTTCTTAGTTAATCTCTCCTCTTCCACCTCCCAACCCCCACCTTCTTCTGAAATTCACTAGTCTGCTCATGGTTCTGTCTCTGGATCTATTTTATTCATCAGTTTTGTGTTTTGTTTTGTTTTTTCATTAGATTCCACATATGAGTGAGATCATGTGATACTTATTTTTCTATGGCTGGTTTATTTCACTTAGCATAATACTCTCTAGGTCCATCCATGCTGCTGCAAATGATAAGAGTTCCTTCTTTTTTACCACTGCATAGTATTTCATTGTGTCAATGCATCATACCTTTTTTATCTACTCATCTATTTGATGGGCATTTGGGTTGTTTCCAAATCTTAGCTATTATAAATTTGCTTCTTCTTAAACACTTTCTTCAGATACCTTAGATACTTTCTTGTCTATTTACTTAGAAGTAAAACCAACACTAGGTAGTGAGGGAAATCTCTGTGCACGTGTGTATAGTCATGACCTCTGGCCATCAATGCAGAATAATATAGATGGGCTACATCATTTGAAAATTCTCTAATGGTATCTATAGTTCGTTTCTCTTAAGTGTTCACATTTCATAAAGAAGGCTCTTTCAGTCTCCAGTTTGGAGGGAATAAACCTTGCTGCCTGTATTCTTAGAGCACAGCATGAAAAGAGGAATGAGGGGTCTAAAACGTGTTTCACATCATCCCCGCTTTCACTATACTATTTAACTCAATGGGCTCTGAATTTTCTGTATATCAGACACTCTCTGTTTCTTTCTCTCCAGAGAATAATTCTCCAGTCTTCCATTGGCTCCATTAAACGGGTAGTTGCATCATAAAACCTTTCTTTGTATCTGTTGTTTCTAAATATTCCTGAGGACTTTTTATGTTTTCTATTTTAAGTCTTTTTGCTTTTCAGCTTCTCCCACTCAAGACTTATATTAGAATTCCCTATAAGGCTCAGGATTCTCAATTAAATTAGAATATTTATTCTAAAATAAATATTCATTGTTTTCCTGAGAGTCAAATTTAACTGGGCACCCTATATTTAGATTGGCTAAATATAACAATTGCATTTAAAATATGACCACTCAATCAGCTACAACCTATCCTTCCATTAACAATTTAAAACATATGAAGCTATCATTATTTCTCCTGTTTCCTTTTTACTTTTGCATTTACACCTTAAAATAATTTTATTGTCATTGTATCGTGGCTTGAAGAGGAAGCTCAGCTTTTTTTTGTTGTGTTCACTACTTAATCAAAGGCAGTTGCTTTCAATGCAAATTCCAGTATTCCTTCTTAGTTACCAAAAAAGAAGCGAACCTCTTGATTTAACTACGCTTTAACTAACTACACATTAACCAATCTCTATATACATAAATTTTCTTTTAAGTTGATGTCAGCAGTGGGATTACAATGCCTCCAAGTATAAAACAAACACCATTCTATAAGCTTTGAATGTGACCTTTTAGTGTGCTTCTTGTGTTAACTACTTCCACTTAAAGGAATAGCTTTTGAGAACAAAGAGGAGGAAAACATGAAGCTCGTCAGAAGTTGCTCTTGATTGATCTAATTCACATCTTTAATAAGGTGCTATGTGAGTGTAGGCATAGTAAGAATTATGCTCAGATTTATAATAGGAAATTTATGCCAAGTTTTATCTATAACTCCACCCATAAAATAACATATGGGAGAAAATTTGAAATGTCTCTGGACTGAAATGTGAAAGCTGGAGGAGATCTCTGTCTTCTGACGGCTCTTTATATGACTCTTGTCTCCTTCGCAAGTTTCCGTTGTGTTGGTGATAACCACCTTTTAAAATAAGTGCTTAAGAACAGCCAAATGTACAATATACAAGTTGGGATTCTTTCTATGAATTCTAAGAATATATTTAACATTAAAATAACCAGATTTTATGTATGACCTCAACCTCTTGATTTTCATTATTACTAGCAGTTATTTTCTCCTCTTGAAATACAGTTAGAATTCAACCATAAAATACTTATTTCTAAGGAATACAGTGCATAGAAGTTTTTATTCTCAATCCCAGCACAGCTTTAGTGAATTGAGGTGATTGAGGAAAGTTAAATATACGTATATTTAGAGTGTCCATCAGTTTGGTGGAATTGTTCTGAGAACCATTTCTATTACCCTAAAATCACCTTTTATACTATGCTTTTAAAAATATATTTTATTGACTTTTACAGAGAGGAAGGGAGAGGGTTAGAGAGTCAGAAACATCGATGAGAGAGAAACATGGATCAGCTGCCTCCTGCACACCTCCTACTGGGATGTGCCCGCAACAAGGTACATGCCCTTGACTGGAATCGAACCTGGGACCCTTCAGTCTGCAGATCGATGCTCTATCCACTGAGCCAAACCAGTTAAGGCTCCTTTTATACTATTATGAGAAGTTGTAATCCCTTCTAGGGAACTCTCTGGAATATTATTTATGTTCCAATAAAATTTAGATTTAAATCTTAAGGATGATATCTGCCTTCTATCACATGAAGTTTCTATCTGAAATTTAGTGCAGTGTGCTTGTGCATATGTGTGTGTGTGTGTGTGTGTGTGTAAAACGGGATCCTGACATGTTTGTTTTTCATTTCTGACAGTTAACATTATTGCACTCTGACAATTGTGTCTGTGTTACCATCTGTCACTTGGGGAATGTGTCTATCAATTAGCACTTCTACAACACTATCTGTCGCCCACAAAAGTTACCAGGAAGATAACTTGAAAGCTATTGTCAGGAGGAAATTGAACTAGGTATTGAGTTCTTTGGAAGCACATTTATTTCACAGCATCTGTGTGTCAAGTAATGATGAATGCCCTTATTAACTTGGTGAGAAAGTAAAATTTGTCTCTTTAAAGAAACTTCTGTAAAATAGGCTAATGCTCTTTTAGCAGTGCCAATTTATTTATAAAATGTTTTTATCTAATTCATTCATTTATTCATATACAATTTTAAAGTATATTCAGGAAAAATCTCATCATAATACTAAAATCCTTAGATTAAGGGGAAAAAAACTCATCCCAATATTTAGGAAATGACTAATTTAAAAATAACTGATATTCCATTTAAGAGTGAAAATTATTTCTAAAAAAATATCTCCTTGTATCATGATCAGATGGCTTTTTAAAGTTTGTTTTAGAAGAAGATTATCCTTGAATCTTAGGTCAATAACAGCATCATACCTATTTGAAGAATATATTTCTAAAACTTAAACACACTAGAGTACAGTGATGCAGGTAGAAATGAAAAAAAGAGTTCTCATTTGCCCTTTCTTTTGTTTGTGTAAAATGCACTCTATATATTTTTTAACTCAAAAATAAAATATTTTTAGCTCCAGAGTCTCATCAACAAGCATCATTATTTACATTTCCAATGCTAAACAGAATTAATGGGTTTACACATAATTGTAAGTTTGTGTGTGTATACACATTAACTAGTATGCATATTAGTGTTTATACAGTTTTTGTTAAGCAAACTTTATTATCTTTCAGGTAATTTAATTAATTTTTATAATTTTCTATTTTCTGTTAAATTTTTATTGTGTAGGTGAATACATAAATGTGTGCATATATAGGCACATATATATGCAGACAAATGTATACATGCACATGTGATTCTATGTATATGTGTGTAAAATACATACATACATATAAATTTACTTACCTGCAATATAAGTTAGAAAATTATGAAAATAGATTGTTATTTGAGAAGTACAACAAAATCCACTTAGCATGAGAACTAGATGTAGAGTAGTTAATATGCAAGGGTTTTGAATTCAAACAATGGCTCAGATCCACCACATGTTAACAACGTAATACAATTTTTTTTCAACATCTCAGTTTTAGGTCCCTAATTTATTAAATTAGAATGAGAATATTCAAATGAGTATATAATATAATAATAAATAGAATGTTCCCAAATAGAAAATGGCACAAGTTATAAACTCAGTCAATGCTAGCCAAAAGTTGATAAAATTGTTTTATACTTCTCAGGTACTTCTAAGGATAAAAATGTATTATACAGCAGTAAAGGAATTTCTTCATAACAATATTGAGTCATCTGAGTCATACATATCTTTAGATTCCATAACAAATGACTCAGCACAAATATTTTCCATTCTCTTGTTAGATAATTAAACTGAATCCCTAAAATCCTTGATGAAGAAAAATGTAATTATTTTTAATGTCTTATAGTAACTGAGTTACAGAAAAAGTCTAATGAATTCTTGAAAACCTCTCACTTCGTATTGAATATTTTTGTTGTTGTTAGCTAGCTTCAGAGTTATTTAAATTCTTGATACCAGCTCTTTAAATTACTAGGATGGTATATTTTAGCACACCTTCTAGGTAACTGATTCAATCCCCACTTAGGGCAAGTTGGCTTTGTGTATGCTGATCACAGGAATCTCTAGAGCAATGATAAAAATACCTGTCAACACCACGGGACATCCTCCCCATAGTCCTTACGTAGTAATTTCAAGAGGCAAATGAATGGCTCTCACTAGGGTGTGCCATGCTGGGGTCACTGCCAAACTGTGACTCCTGAATGAGGTAAGTCACTTGAGGAGGATAAAAATGGCAACAACTATTTCTTTCCAGGGATTACACGTGCACTTCAGAAACTGCGCTTCTTGTGTCAAAGCCAAGCATAATATTCAATGTGCCACCCACCAAAAACATAGTGATTTCTACTGTAGAAATATCGTAAAAGATATTCAAATTTATAGGGAAACTCCACTGAAAGTCATGGAGTCCCAGACCGTGGAAGAAATGTCTCCAAAATGCAGCTACCCTTGTTTACTCAGGGAATCTCACTAGAGTATTATGACTCATTCTCCCTAAAATGGGGATGAACCAATTAGAAAAGCATAAATGATCAATGACCACATCAGCCACAGAAGGCACTCAGGTTAGCGTCTGCTCCCTGGCCACGGTTGCAATGAATGCGAGGCTTGCTCTAGATGTCCAGCATTCAGGTCAAGGCAGTGACTGTGCAAGAGTTCATGCAATCAATGCATCAGGACAAGAGGGAAGATCAATAAAAAATGTAAAGAAGAATCCTCTGATGGTTTTCTTTAGATACTCAGGTCCACAACCCTGGGGATATGTTTGAGTTCAGTACTACAGGGTGGCCTCTGCTTGATGCTTGGAATCATTAATAGTAGCCTAAACTAAGTGCTGTATGGGACGCACTGAATAGGTTTTGCACCAGACATTATTAGATTAATCAGAGCAGCTGCCAGAGTGGAATACTTATGGGAAAAATAACCAGACACCAAGATGTGTTCAGGACTGAGGGGTGTATATTGTTGGGAGATAACTCTTTATGGGTTTTTCATGTTACTGCCTCTCTTGTGAAAGAAATCCATACCTGTCTTTATTCAGGGCTATTTTTTTTAATGTTTATAATGAAAACAATCTTTAAAGTTGGAAGTAGTGATTCAATAAGAAGCAAAAGGTAGGTTTGCTTACACAGAGTCTCGGAATATAGAGATAATAACTTTCTCCAAGGCAAAGGAGGAAGGTATTTTTATTCTCTAGTATACTAAAGACCTGATCTCATGAGGAAGCAAAGGACAAGCATGCTTACTGAATATTCTAAAAGATTTGGTTCCTAAGTCCAGAGTTATTTTCTTATAGCAGAGCCCGCTGCATGTAGAGGAATTTATCTGAGCCATTGAGTTGCTGAGGAGGCACTTGCAGATAATGAGGACTGACACAATATGCTAATGCTCATTGTGATGGCTATACTGTGACAAATACAGTCCTATGTCTTTGATCTAAGAGTTTTATTTCTATTGGATTCCATGAAACTGTGATAGACTAAAATGTAAATTTTTAAGTAGACTAAAATCTCAACTCTTTCATAGTTCTTGATAGTCTATATCAGACAGAGAAAAATATTTTCCCTCATGAAATGTCTTTGACAGTTAGATTTATCAAAATAAATAGTCTATTTCTATTTTAACAAAACTGTTCAATGAAATAGAACTTACCACATGCCCCTTGATATATTTTCTCTTAAGTCCATTAGTGAAGTGGTTTCCCTAAATATATTTCAAATATTAAGTCATTCTTGCATTGCTTTGACAAACCCTCCTTGATCACAGTATATAACTTTGTAAGTTCATTGATAACTTCATTTAATTAATATGTTAATTAGGAGCTATGCTTCTATTTTCTTGTGAAAAATTTTTTTTATCTTTCCATATATTGGTTTCCCTACTCATAGAGGGATGGCTCTTTTGGTGTAAAAGACCTGTGGAACCTGACTTTACTTTCAAAATTATGAGCCAAAGATAATATTCTATTTTTGGAAGATTTGCAGAAACAAGTGCCACCATAAATAATTTGACAATTATAGTAATGGGGACTCCTATTATATTCTAATTTATCTCACTTGATAACCCCTTGAATGTGTGCAGATTTTATTATTTAACAATGCATTTATTGTTCAAGATATTACCTCTTATCTGAAAAAAATTTTATGTCCTGGATTTGATATGCAGCTATGTTTTCTTTTTCTTTTTAAATATGTTTTTATTTATTTTGAAAGGAAGGAAAAAAGAGAGAAACATCAATGATGAGAGAGAGAATCATCGATCGACTGCCTCCTGCATGCTCTCCACTGGGGATCAAGCCCACAATCCATGCTTGTGCCCTGACTAAGGATGAAACTGTGACCTCCCAGTCCATTGGTAGGTTCTCAACTACTGAGCCACACCAGCTGGGCTATGTTTTCCTTTATAGCTCCTGTATTAGCCAGTGTTCTTTAGAGAAACAGAACTAATTGAGTACATATATACACAAAATATTTTTAAATGGGTTTCATTGATTATGCAGGATGAGAAGTCATATGATCAGCAGTTGGCAAGTTGAAGACTCTAGCAATCTTTAGAGTAGCATAGTTTTTATCCCAGCGCAAAGACCTGAGAACCAGAGGAACTGACGGTTTCAGTTCCAGTCTGAGGGCAGAAGACTGATTTCCCACCTCAGGCAGTCAGGCGGAACAAAACTGTTATCCTCTTTTCCAACATTTTATTTTATTTTATTCCTGCTCCTTAGTGGATTGAATCGTGCCCAACCATGATAGAAGACCGATTTGCTTTCCCCACTCTACTTTTCCAAGTGCTAATCTCATCCTGAAACATCTTCACGGATAACCCAATATCTGGGCACCGTACGCCTCAGTCAACTACACAGAATTAACCATCACATCTGTAGACATGACACACTACATGTGGTAGTGAAAGGTGGGTTTACATAGCAGTGTACCTTCCTGGTCTTACCTTGAAGACGTATCAACTTCTTGGTTTTTGCCACATCTTAATCAATAAGCACATTTATTGTCTCAATATCCCAGAGAACATTATATTGTTCCTTAGCTCCATGTATGCCGTAACAGTCAAAGTTCAACCAGAGAAACAGAATGAGTAGGTGATATATATTAAACACATTTTTTTTTTTGCGGGAAACGAGTAAAATCAGATCCACCAGGGAGACTGTCAATGGACATGAGGAAACATACAATGGAACCTCTAGTTGGAACTGGCAAAAATAAAAATGTTTTACGTCGTTGTCGTGTGTGTGCCGCTCATAAACTACGCAGTGAAACGCGGCACATGGGCAAGTTTTGTAATGTACCCCTGCACAAAGGAAAGTGTTTCGAACGCTACCACACAGTGGCGGGGAAATGTCTGCTTATTAAGAGAGTTATTGTAAGAACTTGACTTAATGTGATCATGGGGCCAGGCAAGCGCAAAATCCCCAGGACTGGTTGTCAGAAAAGACAACCTGGAAACTGAAGGCAAAATCTGAAGCTGCTGTCCATAGGCAGAATTTCTTCCTCAAAGAAGCATCCGTTCTACTTTTGAACTGATTGTATTAGACCCACACAGATTATCTGAGGTATCTGCCTTCAAACTGACTGATTATGGATTTTAATCACATCTATTAAATATCTCCACAGCAACACCAGGAATAATGTTTGATTTAATAACTGGGGACTGTACGTCATTTTGAAGGTAATACATCAAAATGGCCATTATTTATATGCTAAGTAAGTAATTTATGGGTGCTAACTTTATTCCATCTTTCTGTATTTATGTAAAAACCTGATGGCTACTAATTTATTCTGAGGCGTTAATTTAAGTACAAATGTACTCTTATTTTTTTTTTACCAATTAGAGCTTCCCCTTCTGCCTAATGTTTTTTATATCATGTTTAAATTTTTCACATATAACTATTAATTTTGTAGGTATTTTGATATTTGCCTAGGATGTCATATTCTGTTCCTATATTATCAACCCAGGAAATGAAAACAAAACAAAAACCAGAAATAAAAAATTAAAACAACCGAATATTCTGTTTGTGGTTGTATCTCATAGCAATGTCTTTCTGGGTTTTGTTTTATCTTAAAATCTCAGGATTTTATTTATCAGTAGTCATTGTAATGAATGTAAGTACTCATGTTTTTCAGATCATACTTCAGGGATAAAAGCCCTGAAGTTAGTGAGTTTTTCATATCTGAAACAAGGGCTCAAACCTATAATGTTAAATCCTTGCTCCCCACAATGCACCCTAAAAACTGTTTTTTGCAAAAATTTGTCTCATCTAGTTATAATTGTACTAGAGGCCTGGTGCACGAAATTCATACACAAAGTGGGAGTGGGGGGTGGGGGTGGTGTTCCTCAGACTAACCTGCACCCTTTCCAATCTGGGACTCCTTAAGGGATGTCCGACTGCCCGTTT
>PVJC01014741.1:24920-36081 GCA_004026665.1 Murina feae
GGAATACTTCGTACTTGTTAAAGCACACAGGAAATGAAGCAAACAAAAGCTTTAATATTTTAAGTTTTCTTTAAGGGAAATTCATTTATTTTCTTAGAGAAATAGAATTAATTTTACTGTATATACTGATAGATTATATTCATGGCTCCAGACTCAGACAATGGCTCTGCAGCATAGTGTGCATGAAACTGACTGACCATCCTCCCTAGACACTCCCATGCTATTACCTTCTTTCCTTCATCCCTCACCACAGTTTTTTCTCACCTCTGTGTTTTGATCCCTACTATAGTTGCCTTCTACTTTCAAAGACCTTATCTAGCACTCATCTCTTCAGGATTTTGTCACAGTTTGGAACAAATTTAAACCATCCCTTGCTAATTTATAAATGACTGTTAAAATTAAAAGTTGGCAATATAATCTATATAATGGTTCGATCAAAATATTTTAAATGTGAGAACTTCTGTAATCAAAACTGTTTGAGGGCTGATGTGATGCTTGGAGAGCCTCTCAATTACAGTTATATGGCAGCATTTAACTCTTCATAGTCACGACTCTGTGAAAGCCATAAAATGGAATATAGCTCATTATAATGCAAGCAGATGGGCTAGTAAAAGAGTCGGCTATATTGTACATGGAATAACACTGATAACATTCATATAATAATACAAATGTTAACATTTTAGTGATTGCATTCAATTTGAGATATGCAGTTTCCTCATAAGAAAGCTACAATTACTTGTGATTAAATAGATGTTTTACAATGGCCGAATATTAACTCACAAGGTAGATTGATAATAGCATGTACATTTACCTGTGGTACACAAATTTGACAAAATGGCTCTTTGTGGAAACTATTTTCACTACAGGAAATATATTGTAATTCTTAATATGAGTTTGTGAATGTAAGACAGACATGACATTTACTTAGCAGTTTCCAATGAAATCATTCATAAATTTTAATAGATATTAAATTTAATAATTATTCAATTTTATTAAATTTTAATTATATAAGTAGTAGATGAATATGTTCTCATTTATAACATATGCATATTTTTAATGAAATTAAAATTGCTCCTTAATTATCATTCAGGACCTGGTTACCACTCTTCCTCACATGAGAGCATCACTATTCTTTGAATCATGCTTTGAATTTTGAACTTTTACCATACTGAAAACATTATACAAATTATAGGTAATATTTTGTCTAATTTTCTATATCTTTTCCGATAAAAGGTATTTTACTTTAATATTGCACTAGAGTATATTTGTTTTTAACCAACTAGTTTTTATTGGAACATGAAGATTGAACATTCCTTTAAATATACTTTGTATTAGAGTGTAGGAATGCACCATATTTAATTGTAACATTGATTTTGAATTGACATTTAGATTGTCATTTTTTATGTAATGTAGTACACAATTAATATCTGGGCCATCATGTGTGTGGTTGGAAATTTCTCATAGTTAGACATTTGAGGTAGAAATTCTGGGCTACAGGTAGAAACATTCTTAGTTTTAAGTGATGGTACTAAGCTACTGTGATATTGTGATTTATAATAATAAAACTTGTTTGTTCTACCTCCCTTTTCATGGTATACAGGTCCTAAAACCCATGTAATTTCCTAAGCGATAAGATTTTAATATTTAAAGTTTTTGTCTTTAAATAGCAATAGTTCCTGATTATAGCTCTTTCCAGAGTGATAAAGGTGAAAGTGTGTTTTTATTCATAAGAAGCTCCTTTTAACTACTGAGATTGTGTTAATGAAGTGACATTTGGAAAGGATTGGGACTTGTTGCCTGGGCAACCAACCCTGTGATTAGAGAGTTAGAACTTTCAGCCCTACCCCTAACCTCTGGGAAGAGGGAAATGCTTGTGGTTGAGTTAAACACTATAGACCAATAATTTAACCAATCATGTTATTAATGAGTGTAATGAAGCCTCCATTTATAAAAAGGGGAGAGCGGGGGGGAGGGTGGTAATGAAAGGGTTTTGGAGAGCTTCCAGATTGATTAACATGTGGAGGTGCAAGAAGGATGACATACCCAGAATCCTTACCCCGTACATCCCTTTCATCTGGCTGTTCCCAAGTTAGGTTTTTTGAGCCATTCTAGCAAATGATAAACCTCACGAGAGGGATTCTTTGGAACATCTGGTTTGTAGTCAGTCAGTCAGAAGCCCACATGCTCGATAACCTGGACGTGTGACGGAGCCCTTCTTCTGCGGATTCTGACACTGTTTCCAGGTAGATAGTCTCAGAATTGAATTAAATTGTAGGACAACCAACTGATGTTGTAGAACTACTTTGTGTGACCCCATTACATTGATGTATACATTCTAATCCCCAAAAATGATGAATCAAAATACTTTTCCCTATGTTGCCAAATCATGTTTTCATTGCCTATGTTTTATAAACCTGATAAGTACATTTTTTAAAAAAAATCATTATTAACATTAAGAATTTTAATTTAATTCAGTATCCCCTATGATGCTATGCTGATGAAAGTGACATTTTCCATAGTAAATATAAAATCTCTTAAAAATATCTCTTGATACAGGTTTGGCTTAATCTCTTTAATGCCCCTAAAGAGTAAGATGTTCTTTTTGGATTCATGAAACTATGTATTTGGCTGTAAAGTTACAGAGTTATAATATTGACAGCATCCCTCTGTCTTCATACTTGGATCCAAAAGAGATATTGTCTCTGGTACTAGGGGAATACTGACAGGATGAAGGGAGATGGCTATTTTGGTTTAAAAACCTTTAAAATGTATCTCAGCATAATTTACTAGAGTGTGAACATACATATTTATTTTAATTTAATGAGAAATCAGTTCTATTCTCAAAATATCATCAACATTAATACTAGTTTTTATTTAATACTTTTAGATTGTATCAAATGACATATGTCCTTATTTTATTTTGTATAGCCTTGAGTTTCATATAGAAGTCTGTCTCCATTAGGGAGTTTAAATATAATCCCATCAGACTTATTTTTATTTGAAAGAAAACATCACTATATTTATTTGGCAGAGGGGCATTAGTAAGAATCTTTTTTCAAACAAAGCAAGTTAATGGAATGCCATTACAAATGTTCTGATTTAAGTACATAATGTTACGTTAGGGTGTCCTCAGAAATGGACTTCTTTGTTTATATTAGGCATAAAGACATTTCTAAGCCCATGACCTACCTGCACTAGGGATTCACACATTCTCTCACTGAGGCTAATGAAAGCATTTTTGCTTTATTCTTTTATTTTAATTAGGTGATTTCTTCCTCTGGTCTCCTCTAAGGATTCTATCACTTTATAGTATTGGCTCTAATTGACATTTTGTTTGGTGTTTCATAGACAATGAGGTAAAATTTGTAATTCAGAAAAATAATGAGCAAGCTATCATCATCTACCAGTAGAGAGGAGCATGCCCCTGGACACAGACACACACAATTAGCTTCCAGATCACTAGCATTCTCTCCATTGATCATAGTCCCTTTTCAGAGTTCCCAAGTGATCGGGATAAGATATGTTAAGGAACAGTTTACAGAATGTCCATTGTAGAATGATGAAAAAAAAAAAAAGGTAATTTCAAAACTTTTAAAATGGACTCCCTGAGTAAATTTCTTCAGTTCTTTACTTGATTTTAGGAAACTAGAATCTGATTAGGAGAAAATTTCTTATTTGAGTCACTCTAATCAGTAGTAAATTTCTCTTAGGCTGGTTCTTTCTTCTTGAAAGCAGCCATTAAATCAACAACACCTGTGTACTAAATAAATGTATATGTTACAAATATTAAGAAAATTTTGTTTGAAATGCATAGGAGAGAGAACCAAGATTATGACATAGGTAAACACTGATACTACCTCACACAACCACATCAAAATTACAACTAAAATACAGAACAACCATCATTCAGATCCACCTGAAATCTGGTTGAATGGAAGTACTACAACTAAAGAAGTAAAGAAGAAATTACATCAAGACTTGTAGAAGGGGTGGAGATGTGGAATAGGCTAGTGACACCCAAGTGTGGTGTGCTTTTAATTGGGAGGAAGATCTCCACTGCCAGGGCCTCCAGTGAAATGCAAGGGGACCCAGACCCTTACTAAACCCCTAGCTCCAGGTTCCAGAGCTAGGAAGAGAAGTCCCCATCACGTTGGGCTATAAAAACTAGTAGGAGTTTTTGCTGAGTGACCCGGAGGCTGCTGGAGACCCAGGCAGTTCCTCTTAAAGGCTCAGCACCCAAACTTACACACTCAAACTTTCTGAGCTCCAGTACTGGGGCAGCAGATTTGGGGTATCCAGTAACATACAGGGAGGAGCTGAATTGTCTGGTAGTGGGGCAGGAACTCAGGATGGTTTTCTCCTAGACAGGGGTGCTTGCAGGAGTTGTTGTTCCTGGGCTGGGTCTTGCCCCTTTGCAGAGCTGACTGGCAGCCATTTCTAAGTTTCTGTCAGTCTGGCTCACACTGTTCACTCTGATGATTCCTTGAGATCCCACCCCACCCAATTTGCAGCCTCTCCCAAGCTATTTGCAGCTGCCTTTCTGTATGAATGGTCTGTCCTGGCTCAGGCTTCACTTTCCTAAAGTCTTTTAAACAAGCAGCAGCTGGCATCAGTGTGCCCCATACCTATCAATAAGATGCAGCAGCCTGCCTTGCTTCACAGCTTGGACGCACGTGGACACTTTGAAGCCAAATGTAAGTATCAGCAGTACGCAGATCACTCTTTAGCTCCTGCCAAGTGGTCCCAGACAATGGCTAGCTTTGTACCTCCTGGGAGGCCCCGGAGTCAGTGCACCCAGTGGGCAGCTTCAGACAATACCAGATTACAACTCTACATATCCACAAGTGACACACTCAAGGCGCAGACTCATTGAGTGCCAAAGCCCCACTGAAGCAAGCCCTGCTCCACAGAGGTATCTACTTCCCAACAGCTCTTCCACTATAGTCATAGTTGGTCCCCCCAGCCAATTTTTCTGGACATCAACTACTTCTAGTGATGCCAATAGCAGCATTCTATCTGATAAAAGAGTAATATGCAAATTAACCATCACTCTGTGACAAAGATGACCACGCCCATAGCAGCCAGGGCAGGATGCTGGTGGAGTCACCCTGGCAAAGTGAGCCCAGCAGGTATTGCCACGGCAACTGTGAGCAAGCAATCGCAGCATGCAGGCAGCACCCAGCAGGGCCTTCTTGCCCATCGCTGTGGTGTGGAGCAGGCAGGCCCCTGCAGAGAGCAAAGAACCACAGGGAGCAGGCCTAAGCTGTCAGTAGGACATTCCCTGAGGGCTCCTGGATTGGAGAGGGTGCAGGTTGGGCTGAGGGACTCCCCCCTCCCCATGCATGAATTTCGTGCACCAGGCCTCTAGTTATTTCTAACATCCAAAACATATATTAGTGCAAAATTTCATCAACTGGAAAGTGGATAATTAAATTGTGACACATCCATACAATAGAGTACTATTCAATAGTAAGACAAGGATGAAGGGGAGATTCATGCTGCAATATGAATGAGCCACAAGAACAATACGCTAAGTAAAAGGAACTATATGTAAAATACTGCTTATATTACATGAGTCTGTTTATTTGAACTACCCAGAAAAGACAAATCTGTAAAGAAAGAAAATGTAATGGATGCCTGGGCCTCAGGCAGAAATTGGAGGAAGAAGTTATCTAAGGAGTAATGAATATGTTCAATATAAGGTTTGTGGTGATATTTGCACAACTGTGTAAATTTAAGAAAAATCAATAGTTGTACACTTTAATGTAAAATAGGTGGATTTTCAGGTATATAAGTTACATCAATAAAGCTGTTAGAAATATAGATAAGAAACATTTCAGCATACTTAAATAAGACATGAGAAAGAAAAGATAAAGGAAAAGATAAAGGAAAAATTAAGGAAAAAAACAACTAGCTAAATACCCAGAATTTAAACCACATAGCAAGATCCCAGTTCACCAGCTAAGTAATGAATGCTGCAGATGGGGCAACAAAAAGAGACAGGTGTGTGTTCAAAGGCACCTCTATCTGAAGGACAGTGAATATATTGAGGAAAACTTTGAATCATCATGGAAATGGTAAAAATAGGTGTCTCAGAGCCATTGGATGGAATTGATAATCAGAAAGACACCCTCCAGAGGAGGATTAGAGATACTTAAAGTTGGTTTCATTATTGTAGTGATGAGCCTGACTCCAGTTTTTGGTAATTGAATGCAGACATCTATTAAGCCTCAACCCTCCCATTCCCCCTTCCTACCCCCCAACCCCCCATGTCCCATATATTTGCCAACTGGTAAGAAAGACTAGGTTTTCTCTCCTTTGGAAAAGGTGAGGAATTAAAATCATGAAAACTTCTTCCCTCTTAGTGGGAAACCACACCCTTTCCTCATCTTTGACCACAATAAAAACTCAAGCCAGTCTTTTTTCTTTGCTCTCTCAAGTTATTTAACAACTGCTGAATTATGTAAGTAATAAAGCTTTTCGTATTTTCTAGGTACACACTAGATAGATGTGTGGTATCATTAGCCTTGATACCTGAAATGAACTTTGAATGGAAGTCGAGCCATCTTTGCAAGTGACCATAAATGTTGTCTTTTGTCATAAAGAAGCTGATGAAAATGTGAAAAATGGTGTAAAAGAGAAAAGTTCTTAATCCTTTAAATTGGACTTTGATATTGTGTGTGGTAGGGATAACAATTTTCTTATTAAATATTCTTTTTCCTTTTATACTTACTGACAGAGGATAAGCTTTCTGGGAGATCTGGATTTTTTTTTTCCTACTAATGAACATCTTTTTCAGCTGACAAGTCATTCATCTTGCACATTATCTTTTTTCCAGCCTAGAAGTAAGATATGATACCCAAAGTTGGATGTAAAGAATAAAGGTGCCATGCTAAGGCTGGTGGAGAAGAACACTAAGTCATGCGGAACTACTATTCCAGTCTTGGCTTTCCTGCCCTGTGAAGCATAATAAGGGAGAAAACAACAAACAAAATGCAGTGGTTGGGAAAATATACAGACCTAATGTACAGCATGGTGACTACAATTTGTCAAGAGAGTAGCTTTTAAGTGTTATCACACACACAGAGGTATCTATAGTTAATTTGTTAATTAGCTTATGTTAATCATTTTAACATGCATGTGTATATCAAAACATTACCTTACACCTTATTTTCAATTGTCATTCAGTTATCAATAGACCTGGCAAAAAAATAATCCTCAAAACATATTCCATAAAACAGGTAATAATAGGCTATCTTGTTTTATACAATCACAAGTTTTCTGACATTTACTTGAGTATGAACTCTGACTTATTTTTTATCATTATTTTCTTTTTAACACTATTATTTGCATGCAAATAGTTAATAAAAAATGATACCATGGTATATGGTTCTTTGGTTGTTATCCTCAAAATATGTAGTTACATGGGATTGGAGGAAGAAATGTCAATTAGTAAATTCTGAGAACCCAAATTAAAGGGAAAGATTTTACAGTGCTTTCTGTTATTTTCCTTTACGTTGAAATAGGCATTGCCCCCTTTCCCTCTAGATTGGATGTTTTTGTTTCCAAAGTGGTCTTTCACTTTCTGTGAGTTAAAATCTTTCATGATAAAGAATACTCATATTAAAACATGATTTGGGGGTAAGATTTTTCAAATTAGTATGTAATTAAGAATAGAAAAATAATAAAATATAATTTCTTTATAATTATTTTTAACACATGTGTACTAAATATTTGACCAATAAATAAGACAATTACTGTGATGGTGTCAGTGGTTTGGTTACATAGTCCATAAATTAGAATTTATATTATTGTAAATAAAAAGAAGTTGATATTTGGTGCAACATTATGGTAACATTATGAACATAGAAGGGAAATTAAGGTAGTATATAAGCAAAACATCTGTTTCAAATTTAGAAAGAAGTTAGCAATCAACAAGTAAATGGATGCTCTAGTGTACATTCTATCTAATAAAAGAGTAACATGCAAATTAACCATCACTCCAAGACAAAGATGACGGCAGCTCAGACAAGATGCTTGTGTGTCGCCATGGTATTGACGCAGGCATTCTGCCCCAGCCCACTGGAAGAGGGCCTCTGGGCCTGCTTGGTTGCTGAGGCCACTGGGGTGCGGGCCCCTGCAGGCTGGGTTTGAGCAGGGCCATAACTAGCTAATGGGTTGTATTAGCATGGAAAATGGACTGGTACTCCTGGGATTTCACTGGAATAGACATTTAATCTGAGTTTTTTTCAAATACCATTGTAGGATCAGGACAAAAATCTTATTTCAATAAGGACTTTCTTCTTATAAATCATGTAATTTAGAAACCCATTTTACTGAAGTTGCAGTATACCAGTGTCTCAAGAAGCAATATATAGTAGATTTACAAAAGCCTAACTATCCAGTGTGGCTTGATTGAAAATTGAAATGAATATTTGAAATACCTCAAATTGGGTACTTATAGTGATTAAATGGCTTGAATTATAAACTCATTGTGATTTAAACTTTAATATACTAAGGAGATTATTGAGATATTATAAAGATAAGGTTTAAGGTTCAAGTGGGAATAACATTTGAACTTGCATAAACTTCTTTTCTAGTTGCTAAATTACTTTTTTGTTTGTTTGTTTTCTCCAGCTTATCCTAGAATGCCTGGGCCGAATTGCCTTCATGAGTTTCAGAAGAGTTCATTGCAAAGTTACAAAATGTCAGTAGTTGTAAATGTAATTGTCTGAATTCCTAAAAAAATGAATGATGGAATGAGTTGTTCCTTCTCTTCTCTAAGGTAGAATTCAGTGTTTCACACTTTTGAAGCCCCATGAGCCAGGGGATGAGAGAAATCTATAGGATTGTGTTTATTTAGCCTTATTCCACACAACAGAAACAGGACAGATGTGAGTCCTGACCAGACTCATACTGCTATTGTTTCATTGGTTGGTACTCTTGTTGATTTTACTAGTTGACTTTACTTTCAGGAAAGAGAGAGGAAATGGGGGAAGGTATGGGTAAAACTTAATGATAAATGAAAACAAGAGGAAAAGAGGTCAAAATAGCATTTGATGTTTTGTTATAGTTTAAGAGCATGAAAATAATATTCTGTTAGCTTATACCCTTAGATGCCCAGAGAATAAAGCTATTTCTTTCTATAAACTTCAACATTACTGAAAATTGAGACAATAAATTAGAATTTCAGAAGACCTTGGGAATATTTAAGCCAATATGACTTTATGAGGCAGTTTAAATAATTGAAAAATTCATTTTCAATAAACATTTGGAAGGATTTTAATATGAAAATGCTCTTTGGCTTTTACAGGTTATATTTATTATCAACAATACATCCTGAGAGGCACATGAAAGAGTTTTGGCACTAGAATAATCACAGCAGGATTTACTAAATATCGGAGCTACTAATTACTGTAGAAGCTATTAACATGGGTAATAACTATTTGAGAAAAATGTCCAATTTTGATGAGTGAAGATTGTTACACATATGCTCAGTTTCAAAATAATGTGCTGTAATGCTTATAGACCTTGTTTTTATAGATAAAAAGCAAAGGTCAAGATGCAAAATGTTTGGCAAATCAAAAGTAATATGTGCCTAAGTGCAGGATGCAGGCTTCATGCCCATAGTTAAAACCATTGACATTTGCTGAGGTTGCCCATAGAAAGCCCTTCGGCACATTGAAACTGAAGTACATTTAGAATTCACTTACACTCACGTACCTTTCTGTGAGGATACTCCATGTGTGTTTTATACAAAGTATATATCCAAATTGAACAGAAAATTAGTATGGTCCATAAAATACCATGGGCCAGTGAGCCTGGCACTGACCTAGGTCACACTGAGCAAGACAAATGCTTACCTTTGAGAAAATTTACTAAGGAAAAGATTTACTAACTTGGATACCTTTCCTAACAGGGATGTTGTACCAGAAGAAAGATAAATTACGGTAAACATCATAGGCTGATCTTTAAATTATTTAAAAATGAATACAAAAAATTCAGTCAAAAAAAATAGATAATATGCTAGAAGATAGATTGGGGAAGAGGCTATGCAATACTTAATCCCATGGAATTAAGTTAGCCCAAGGCAGATTTCCAAGGATATTGGCCACAGAAATACAGCATATAAATCTTGTGAAAACCATTGGCATCTCACAGATGATAGATGTAATTTATGTATGTGTTCTCCTGCAGCCAAGGATTCTCATGTAAACAAAAATAAGACACAATTAATAATTATAAGAAATTTACTAAATTTCTTATATCAGTATTTACTGATATGAGAAGATATAGGTAGAAGTATATGTCCGTATGTATAATACTATATCAGTATATAATGTTAATAACACTATATCAGTATTGTGTTTATATGATGGAAGGATTCTGGCAATACTCACCAAATATCTGGAATTTGAAACTTAATGAAACTTAAACTAAATATATATTACATTCTACATTAATGTTTAGTGTATGGTTAAAGGTCCATTTTTCTGGGAAGGAATAGATATTTGTACTATGAGTTAACTTGCTTACTGTATTTTCCAGCATATAAGACGACTGGGGGTATAAGATGACTTTTGAGAAGATTTTACTGGGTTAAAAAGTCATTTTATATGCTGGAAACTATGGTATTTTTAAAAATATATTTTATTGATCTTTTACAGAGAGGAAGGGAGAGGGATAGAGAGCCAGAAACATCGATGAGAGAGAAACATGGATCAGCTGCCTCCTGCACACTTCCCACTGATATGTGCCTGCAACCAAGGTACATGCCCTTGACCAGAATTGATCCTGGGACCCTTCAGTCTGCAGGCCGACGCTTTATCCACTGAGCCAAACCAGTTTGAGCTAACTTGCTTATTTTGTAATAATAAGACATTCTGTAAACTAATTGTATTGTGTAATACTTACAATAAAATTAATGTGATTATTTTTTTAAAAAGATAAAGATATAATGATGTAAAACAAACCTGTTTCCATATGACTCAGCAATGCAACATCTAGTACTATATCCAAAAGACTGAAAGCATATGGCTACATAAAAACTTTTACATGAAAAGAGAAAAATGATCAAGGGTCAATCCTGCAGAAGTCTGAGGAAATACAGCATAAAGTATATACAGATAGAAGACTAAATCTAGAGCAGGAAAAAAAATGA
>PVJC01014742.1:0-26766 GCA_004026665.1 Murina feae
CTGCTCCGAGCCTCAGATGCGGCTGGGGGCAGGTCCCCAGTGGTCACACACACACACTCATACACACACAAGGTGCCTGGCAGACTGGGGCCATCATAGGACATCCACTGAGGGGTCCCAGACTGTCAGAGGGCACAGGCCGGGCTGAAGGACTCCCTCCACCCCGAGTGCACAAATTTTTGTGCACTGGGCCCCTAGTGTAAAATAAATGGAAAAGTTATTTTTTTAAATGTTGATATTTTTCTTTCTTTTTTTTTTTTTTCAAAAACAAGAGAAAGCAAAATTTTGGATGCCATTAATTCTTCCTAGCATTTTAAGTACCATATGTTTTATTACTATTGCCTAAGCGTTCTTTTATTGGCATAAGAATATGAAGTAAAGGGGTTATCATAATTTGAATAAGATAGAAAACCTCATGGCTTTCTCTAATTATGTTAATTTTCACTCAGAAAATTTAATGCAATAAAATATGTATCTTGTTTTTACTACATGAACATAATTAAACCTTACAGGAAATAAAAGACCAGAAAGGTGCCTTTTCCAACTTGAACAGCCTTGCAGTATTGTACAATTGGGAAATGCCTGAAGATATTTCGAATCAACATCTTTTTCCTAGGTAACACAGACTTTTTAACTATTTGTAAAGCAAAAAGGCTTTTACTTCCTATAATCAGAGAGCTGAGACTCGAGGAAACTTCGCAGGAAATAATAAATTATGGTTTTCATAAGTCATTCCAAATTATACTTAGTTTTTGCATGTTAACTTTTATTCTGCTTTGCGCATGCATAGTTATGAAGGAAAGGCTATTAAAATTGAAATACTTTCAAAAGGCAAAACGCCTAGAAAACCCTTTCTTAAATCTAAGTCAACAAGACTCTAGGGGATCAAACATAATCACTAAAACACAGTAAATAATTTCTGAAATTGAGGTTTAGTTCCAATTCCTATGATATTTAAACATGTATATTCAATAAAATTATTAAATAGAGAGAGTAGACTGTGGTTTTATTAGACAGGAAAAGCCTATGAAATTGAGTTTAAACATATATAGCTAAAAATCTGAGAGCAGCCCTAAGATTTGTAAGATCATTCGTGTGGTGTTACACTTGTTTCCAAATCAAATGGTCACAATTTAACTTTCAAAACTTTTCTTCATCTTTTGTAGCTTTCATCTCTACTAGAAATCAGAGCAAACACAAAAGAAGACATTTATGATTTTTAAAATATTTACCTATGTTTTTCTTTACAATATTCCAATGATTATATGTTTTCCCAGCATGTGTTTTATGATGGATCTGGGAAAATCATGCCAATTTATTGGTTGAGCATTTTCTTGCTAGCACAAAGATATGTGTTCTCATGCACAGGGCCAATATTGGAGAGAAACTAGAAAAGTTTCCATAATTGGAGAGGAACAACTCTGAGGCACAGAGATGCTTTCTGAAATTAGGGAGTGTCACTAGGTTCCACTTTTTACTTTTGTTTTGAACTAAGCTTTGTACATTGTGGAACTTCACATCATGTTTCTGATTTCTTGCTTTCTAACCATATTTCCAATCGATTGTCATTAAATCTATTTGTCATCTATACATCTATTATGATTCACATATGCATTTTAACCATCTTTATGTGTCTATTAATATGGTGTCTTGATTATTTTTCTTATATTGGTGTCATGTCTCAGATTATAAGGAATCTGATAAGAATAAATGCTCATAAACTTTATTTTTATAGTTAATTTAAATACTTTAAAGTTCACTTTTTTGAAGATCATGCCATATAAGTAAATGATAGAAATAGAAAAAAATTATCCTATGTAATAATGTAGGTTGGTGAATATGAATAAGATCTGTGTATCTATTGTATGACTCTATGTAGGTTGAACACAAATGTTTTTTTTTATCATATTGGAATAATCATTTTTAAGTTAACTTTAATTACTTAAAAATTTTTTAAATCTTATTTTTAATTTGGATCTAGAAATAAATTAAGATCCTTTGGTCTAGCATTCTTATTTCTATTATTTTTTATAATGTTAACACAAGACATTAAATCAAAATCAGTGCAAACACAAAAGAATATTGTGCCACCCTAACCGGTTTGGCTCAGTGGATGGAGCATTGGCCTTCGGACTCAAGGGTCCTGGGTTCGATTCTGGCCAAGGGCATGTACCTTGGTTGTGGGCACATTCCCATTAGGGTGTGTGCAGGAGGCAGCTGATCGATGTTTCTCCCTCATCAATCTTTCTAACTCTATCCCTCTCCCTTCCTCTCTGTAAAAAATCAATAAAATATATTTAAAAAGAAAAGAATATTGTGCCTAAGCAAACAGTCATGTGCTTAAATCCTCCCTCTAGCTGAGAATAGTTTGTATTTTCTAATTCTATTCAAATGACTGTTTAAATGTTTAACTTAATTAAATGGTGAGTAGTCCAAATTTTACACATTTTTTCTTCATGAAGATTATTAAAAATACAACTTATAATGTTTACTCAATGTTTTTCAAAATTAGAAGAATTTACATTGAAGTACTTCTTAAGGTATACGTAATAGTTTGTAATGGTATACAAATATTGAATTTATTTAGATAATTCCTTGGCAACAAAACAAGCAAAGATAGTAAATGAATTCAGGTAGTCCAAGGTCAAGGTGTAACAAAATCAAAATAAATCCATGACTTGCGTTTTCACACATGAGATAAATGATACAGCAGGTCCTCCATGATATAGTGTACAACAGGCGATCCTGTATAATATAAGGCTAATATGCAAATTGTCCCCTTGACCTAGAGTTAGACTGGGAGTTTGACCAGGGGGTGGGGCCAGCCCTACCCCTGATTGCCCCCCCACCTGATCAGGAACAGAGCAAGCCAGACAACCTCCCTTGTCCTCACTCCCTGGCCATCCTGGTCCAATCAGCCTCAATGAGAGAGGGCCAGCCAGACCCCAGCTGTGCATGAATTTGTGCATCAGGCCTCTAGTTTTATTCTAATGAAGGTGAGGTGGTGTAGGAACTTAACATTTGTTCATATCAATAATGGTAAAATCGGTTTCATTGTGTGTCATTTTGCTTAAAGTCACAGAACATATTCATGATGTAAATTAAGAATTTGCTATGTAATCTAAGACATACTAGCGGCCCAGGGCATGAAATTCATACATGGGTAGGGTCCCTGGACCTGGCCAGTGATCAGGGTGATCAAGGCCTTCCAGCTGACAGCCAGGGCCTTCCTTCCAGCTGCCAGCCTGAGCCTCCCTTCCCTGGCTGCCTGCTGCCAGGTGGGGCCTCCCTTCATTCCACACTGCCCCCTGATGGTCAGTGCATGTCATAGTGAGCAATTGAATTCTCGGTCTCCTGGTTAAACTCCCTAAGGGACGATTTGCATATTTGGCTTTTATATATATATGGACTAGAGGCCCGGTGCATGAAAATTCATGCACTGGAGGGGTTGTTCCTCAGTATGGCCTGCCCCTCTCACAGTCCAGGAGCCCTCAGGGGCAGGAGGCAACCCGGCAACCAGAGGAAGGCAACACCCCCATTACATCTCTGCTGGTGTCACCTTCAGCAGCACAAGCCTCAGCTGGCCCTGGGCGCCTGGGCAGCCAACATCCGAGGCTTGCCTGCACCTCAGATTGGCCCTGGGTGGCTGGGAAGCCATCATCCTAGGCTTTCCTGTGCCTTGGCTGGCCCTGGGTAGCTGGGGGGCTGAGGAGACTGGGGGACTCTGGAGGTAGGCGCACATCAGCAGGGCTGAGGGGACTGGGCACCACCATCTTGTGGCTATGGGTGCCACCATATTTGAAGGTGTGGCAATCAATTAGAATATTCCCTCCTTATTGGCTGTGGACACCACCATCTTTGCAGCCTGCTGCTCAGTTGTTTGGTCGTCCCTCATTAACCCCCTTGCTGGCCTTGTTGCCCCACATATCTTGTTCGGTCATCTGTTTGGTTGCAACTGTCACTTAGACTTGTACATATACAGATGGCCCTCAGGTCGTTAGAGTATGCTGCCATCATTGTTTAACAGCAGGATGTGGTAACAGATACAGATAATCCCCACTCTCTCTAGCTACATGGTCTATTCTTACTGACAGATAAAAATGCCAGCAGAGAGCTCTCCCATTGATGTACCTCTTCCCCTCATGTTGGGTCATGGCAGCCAGTAATAAATGGTGGTGGGGAGGTGGTAAAGGGAGAGGGTGATAGTCCTTACTTTGAGTCAGCCTAGAGCACCTTGAAAAATTAAAGAGGATATTTTAATATTTTCTCTTTATAAGAATGAAAAATTTTATCTTCAGGTATGAAACCTCTAACATCGCTTTCGTGGTTAATATTTTGGGACTCTGATAACAATGTATATACTCTATCTGACCTTGGAGGATGTGAAAGAGTAATAGGAGATGTTTCTCAAAAGAAATTATATATATTTTTAATGTATAGAAATGCAGCCATGGTTAGTGTTAGGGTCCCCGGAGGAGGAACATATGAGGTTGAAAATGATAAAGAATTATAAATGTACTAAGGGCCCGTTGCACAAAAATTTGTGCACTTGGGGGGTCCCCCAGCTCGGCCTGTGCCCTCTCACAGCCTGGGACCCCTCTGGGGATGTCCACCTGCTGGCGTGCCTGGCCAGACTGGGTGAGGGGCTGATGGCTGTGTGCGGACTGGCCAAGCCCCCCAGTAACGTCCCTCACCCCATTGGGTTGTGGCCAGCATGGGTGATGGGCTGAGGGGTGCTTTCAGGCTGCCCACAGCTCCCATTGACCCAATGTCCCAGCAAGGCTGGCTGGACGCAGGTTTCTGTGGTTTGTTTATCTTCTATAATTGATGCTGTTTCTTTAAGCTGAGGTAGGCTGAGGTAACGAAACCTCCTCTGCTTCGCAGCGCTTCTATAATGAGACATTGTTACTCTTAGTAAGTCAGGCCAAGCCTGCTGTTTCCTTCAGCTCCCGAGGATTCTATGATTGATACATTATTGCAAACATGTTTTGGAGCCTGCCCGCCAAGGGCTGCAAACAGTTTCGGTTTCACTCCTGCTGCAATGGAAGCTGCCGCTTACTCAGGTCCCTGAGTGGTGGCCTCCATGTTGGCTGGGTTAATTTGCATACAGTCGCTCTGATTGGCTGGCGGGCGTGGCTTACCCCCCTCCCAGAGAAATGGTTAATTTTAATATTACACTTTTATTAGTTAAGATTAGGTCATATGAAAACCAGATGGGTTGAGCCCCAAAATGGTGCCAGCAGGCCAGAGTAAGGTGAGTGGGATATTTACTGGTATGTCTCACGCAAAGGTCAAAGTAATAGGATGAGGTGCAGCAGGAAGCTGGGTCCACTGAAAGCTGGGCGAGGCCATTTACTGGAAGCTGAAAGCCATTAATGAGAATAATAGAAAAAAAACACTGGGAGGCTGGGAGCCATGGGCAGTGCATAGTGGAGCTCAGGAGAAAGGTAGAGAATGTGCCTCACAGTTAGTCCAGGAATCATGTTTCCTGAAGAGGCCTAAACACCTTTGGCCACCAAGGCAAGCCAAATCATACTCTTGATTAGATACTTCTTTATATTTTAACATAATTTTCTCTGCAATTTTTAATCTTGAAAGGCTTTAAGGTTTCTGCTATATTTAAATATTCTATTTTTTCTAACTTTGGTGCACAGAATCTTCAACTTAGGAGGCATTCAGAGACAACTTACCTGTCCCCAACAAAGGCTATGGAACCATAGAAGCTCAACACAAAAACAGTTCAAATGTCTACTTTTATATATTATCTTTATATTTTTCCTTATCACTTTCAGTAAATAGTTTATTCCAGCAGCTGGTGGAAAAGAATAAGTATAATTTAAATCATTCATTCTTTAAGATATTTTCAATATGGCAAAATTAGCAATATAGCCAAGGGAAAAAACACATGGCAATGTACTATATTGCCTTAGAAAAATAATCAGTTCATGAGATTCATCAACTGTTCATATCATATACAAAAATTTTAAAAAGCAACTTATATTGTGAGGTAACTCAACAAATATATAGCAAAGATATTCTATATAATACAAATTTCTCCCCATGGCCTGTTTTGAGAAACACTGTTTTCATTAATCTGTAGAAAAAAATATTTCTGTTGCCAACCAATTTGCAGAGCCCTGTATACTATACCTTCTTGGGGAATGATATTTTATATAATCACCTTGCATATTAGTAAGACTGTTTTCAGTCTGGAGACCTGTTAAGTTTATCTTACACAGCATTTCCCAAAGTTATTTGTTTACTGATGTCCCATGAAATACATTTCTTAAGAATAATTCTAAGATATAATGTCACTTACTAAATTTACATATGAAATAATTAGGAAACTATTAAAGACATATATTTACATATAGAAAAATGTTATACACATAATTTATTCTTCTTTTATCCCTGACTAGTCCCCCCGCCCTTTCTTTCAGATGCAACATCTTGTTTCTCTAAGTAAATATTTTGTAATTGCAATTATTTTGGATGTTTCTTTCCAGATCTTGAAATATTTTTGTCTGTTTTGCTCCTGTGATTTTTTTTTTGTCTTTTTTCACTTATAGTTTTTGAGATATGCCCTGCTCTAGGGTGTCTATTCTTACGTAATAGAACAGCATTAAAAATTGATTGGAAGTCCTGTGTGTATAGACAAGGTTGTGAACTTTGGCTTTGTTATAAGGCAGTAGAGTCTTTTCAAAAGTTATTCGGTTTTTCTAGAGAAGCATCCTTCAGCTTTCTGGCTAGAGGACAGACAGGCATAAGACTGTCTGCAAGCATGATTGGAGCAGATGGGACAAAGAACTTGAGACTTCACTCCTGCACATAAAAGTTCAATTGATCCTTCTCTAAATAGCTTGAATCTCAAATAGCTTCTTACTACCATGTCTGATAATTATTCCAAAGCTCTCTTTTTAAAGTTTTTCTTGAGAATAAATCTTATATTTTATAATTATAATTCCATGCTGGATGAAAACTTAAGGGGTGAGCAAAACTTCATGACTTCATAAAAAAGTTAGGAGAGGGAACTAGAGCTAGGAGCTGAATGGCTCTCTCCAAAACTTTCAGTTTCTTTTTTATTAGCACTCTCATTTTTTTCAGTGTAGTGTTTTATCAAGTCAAAACAAAAACAATAACAATCAGCAACTATAAATGCTTATTAAAACTCAAAATATCACCGGGTCCTAAGTATTTAAAAATATATTATTAACACATCAGAATAAAATGATTAATAGAATATTATTTGGCATTATATATTTCAATCACCAAGTTGCTAAATAAAGTATTAATTTATTTTAGTTGCCTATATGAAAAACTTTATTTCAAGAAAAGAGCATATCGGGGGCTGCATTAATCACACATGGGCCATCAATGAGATCAGAAAGAAATGACAGGAATTATTTTATTCTTCTGTAATCTGAATGTTATTTTATTTTATTCAACAGAAAAGAATTACACATGAAGCTTTTATCATTTTTCTATTTTATCCTGCTTTTAATACAATAACTTTAGAGACCTAAAAGCTCTCTTTTTCTTGAAAACCTGCTCCAAGAGAAATCCAAAGGAGTGTTCATTTTTTGAACTGATCTTATAATTTTTAAGTCCCTTTTCTGAATATTTAGTTTAGGATGCTAGCTATAGAAGAGCACACCCAACATGTTAGGTGTTTTTTAAAAACAAAACAAACAAACAAAAAGAAACTTATTTTAGAGACCGAGAATGGAGAGAGAGAGAGAGAACCATATCGGTTTGTTGTTCCACGTATTTATGCATTATGGGTTGATAGGAGATTGAACCCCGGACCTTGGTGTGTGGAGATGACACTCTAACCAACTGAGCTACCCAGCCAGGATGCAACATATTAGTATTGTTTTCCCTCAAGCAAAGAAAAATCTTGTCACTGAACTCTTGCTAAAAATTCATAATATTGCATAATACTTGTCATAAAAATATCTATTAATAAAACCTTCACTATTCAAAGTCACAGTTGTTTTAACTGTACTCTGCCAAAGCTGTGTATAAGTTGACACGTATGTGACCCATGCTCTCCTCTTTCACTGTCTCTGTCTCAGCAACTTTTGTTCAACACCCTCATCTAACCTGGAAAACCATTCATTCATTCATTCAACATGGAAGATGTTTTGATGAAAGATTAAAGGTAAAGACATATTTTGTCTCCTTCTTTCTAAATTAGATAAAGCAATAGACCCAAAGGATTAAATATGTTTAAAAATAAAGACTGTAGTGCATTTAATTTTGAAGGGAGACTATCCATACTAATAAAAGGTTAATATGCTAATTAGACCAGATAGACCAGATGTCTTTCAGACATAGCCATGGTGGTGGGGGCCGAGGAAGAGGAAGTTAGGGGCAGTCAGGCAGGCAGCAGAGTGGTTAGGAGAGATCATACAGGCAGGCACGTGAGTGGTTAGGTCCTGGATTGTGAGAGGGATGTCCGACTGTTGGTAGTTGGACATCCGCCACACTGAGAGACTCTTACCACCCCCACCCCACAGCTCCATGCGCGATTTCATGTACCAGGCCTCTAGTTTCAAAATAAAAATGTCAAAATATGTCAAACTGCTACAATATATATGAAAATATGTCTTAAGAGCATTATGTGGCCAGGAATTCTTCAAATATGAGATGCATGTTAAAATTCTTCTGCAATTTATAATTAACACTCTGTTTATAGTCTATTGTGATTGAACCTTTGGCACATAGAAAATTTTTTCTTAACCAAAATAATAACTACTCTGTCTCAAGTGTACCATATGCAAGGTTATCTTATTTATTGTTATTTTCCAATTTTATATTGCTTTTCTCAGTGATTTAGATATATCTAGCCAGAAAAAAAGAAAACAAAACAATAATACACATCCTGAATGGAGGTTTTTTTAAATGCTCTTTAGTTTCACAAAGATTTAACTAGAGATTTACCAAACAACTCAAATTGCTTTAATGTTATAAGGTTGTTTTCTGTTTTGTTTACTTTTCTCCTTATTCAAATTAATTGGTGATTCAGTGCAACAAAACATTTTGCAAATGTGAGTAAACATTTTGCAACCTGGACACCATCCACACATCATGTGCTCTTTAACAAGAACAAAATAAGCATGCTTATTCAGTCACAGCTAAATTCACTCAGTCAGAAACCTCTTCTCGGGGACAGTCCCACCGGGGGTCTGAAGAACCTTCAACAGTCAGATTGCAGAAAATCAGGTGTCTCAGTAAGAGTGAGAACAGCAATGCCGTACACTCTGTAACTGTAAGATTTGCCTGTATTATTTTTAAAATCCTATGTTTTCCAAATAACTAAAGTGAAGCTTAGAAAATATCCTTTAAAAATAAATAGGTGCTTGGATTCAATATCTATTTAATATCAATTGCAAATTCTGTAACATGTCATATAATTAGTCCATAAGAAATACATCTTAATCATTATTTGTTTCTGTAAAAGCTCAACTCAAAGTAACACTTTATGGATAGACACACAGTACTTGTTACTATTTATTAAAGAATAAATAGAGAAAGGAATTTTTATATACGGACCCAAATAATTGTTTTTTTCTTTTTCATGAGCAAAGGGTTAGGGTTAGGGTTAGCTTTACAGTTGTGAGTAGGTGAAATGCAGAGTTTATTCTTGTATTATTATTTTTTGTGTTATTTTCCATGTGACCATCTGTACACCTACTTTTGCCCACATATATTAGCATCTAAACTCTATGCCAATAAGTGTTACTTAATTGTAAGAAAAGATTGGAGAAAAACATTTCTTGCAAAGTATTCATAAATTTCTTCTAATAGTCATTTTATTTAAGAATCTTAGTAACTTTTTCCCAATCATTGAAGAGTACTAAAGGTATGTATTATTTAGGGGTCTAGAGAAAAAGAAACATACATATGTTAAATCTTATAATATATTCCTCTCTGAAATACTTCTTGTGGCAATCAGAGGAAAGAAAATTCTATAGGTCAGTACAGGTGATGGACAAGGAAAATGTTTTGTAAAATGCATTATTATCTACTCTAATAAAAAAGTAATATGGAAATTAACCATGTCTCCGAGACACCTAAGCCATGCCCACCAGCCAAGCCATGCCCACCAGCCAAACAGAGCAGCTGTATGCAAATTAACCCAGACAAGATGGAGGCCAGCAGCCACAGAGCAGGCAGCGGTGGATGTGGTGCGGGCAGCGGCTGGCTGGGCTCAGGCTGAGGAAGAGGCAGAGCCAGCAATCGGGACCCCCGAGGCGGCAACCAGCACAGCAGGCTGGGCTCTGGCTGGGAGGAGGTGGAGTCAGTGATCGGGACCCTGGTGGCAGTGCCCAGCTGCCTCATCCAGCCCCTCACCTAGGCTGGCCAGGCACCCCAGTAGGGACCTGAACCCTGACTGGGCTGTAGGCAGCCTGAAAATGGCCCTCAGCCCCTCACCCAGGCTGGGCCCATGGGGTGAGGGTTCCCACTAGGGAGGTTGGCCAGCCTGCAAATAGCCATCAGCCCCTCACCCAGGCTGGCCAGGCATGCCAGCAGGTGGACATCCTAAGAGTGGTCCCAGACTGCGAAAGGGCACAGGCTGGGCTGAAGGACCTCCCACCCCCGAGTGCACAAATTTTTGTGCACTGGGTCCCTGGTATGTTATATTTGTTAATTATATGGAATATATACATTATATGTTCATTGTTTATTCCTATGAAGTGCAATTATTTATGTTATTAGATGCTCCTCTTAAGACAGTATATATAATATTCTCTCTTATTTCTCTTGTGTATAAGAGTTAAGACCACTGAAAATATTCTGGAAGAGAGGAAGGAGAGCTTATATCAGAGCACTGCTATGATGGCTGCATCAATTTCTTGGTAGAGACTTGTAATGGCCTGAATAGTATCCTCCCAAAATCCATGTCTACCTTGATATGATGATAATTGTTAAGAACCTACACATCAAAGGATCAATGATCCATAAGCTTCATCCTGCAATATTTTAGGGCCCAGAGTGTCAGATTAGAGATCTCCTATGAAGCATCAAACAATGTAGTGCCTATTTATTTAAAACTAAGTGAATGGCAAGACTTCTGTTAAGAGTATTCCATTTTTACTCAAATCTAGTTCCTTATAGCTTGAGTTTAGCTCAGTGGATACACTACAGATGTAACTGAGGAGGTCTTAGTGGTGGACCTGGGAGAATGGAGAGAAAGGGGATGAGGTTGAGAGGCTATTATACCTCCAATGTTATATATTCTTTGCATATTCTCTCTCCAAATGCTAGATAGACTATAGCTTCTTTCCCCAGAAGCAGTTCTTTCTGAAGTGCGTTGACAAGTTCCAAAGAAAACTCTTCCCCCAACCTTCCTGATGACCTCACCTTTCTTGGTATTACTAACAATTTTAAAGAGACCAAGTTAATCATGTTTATTCCTTCATGTATTCACAGGAGCACATCCTACATAGCTGGCATCCTACATAAATTAAATTCCTGTAGCTGGCATCCTACATAAATTAAATTCCCTTTATTCAGTGGAAATTGCTTATTTGAGGAACCAAGGACATGATCACAGTGGCATGGCCCCTTTTCCTTAATGATACAATATACTCTGATACATAATGAAAGCTTATAAGCATGAAAAAGCTTAAGTTTTAGTGGGAAAATTTCAGTAGTTGAAAATATGCACAATAATTATTAGAGATTGATAATGACTTATATTTTGTTCATGAGTCCCCCCTGACATCATTAATTTTAGAGTCATGTTATTGATCTAAAGATTATAATTCTAAGTGTTTTAATAGAAAAATGATATATCACTGCAGTGGAGCGACATAAAACACTCATTTTGTTTTCTGTTTAGTGGTCTAGGAAATTAAAGTATTTAAAAATTGTCTCTCTATATTAGCATGTTCCACCTGTTCAGAACCTGGAATAAGTTGTGTAGTGTTTAAATAAAGCCAGATAGTCCACTTTAAAACAAGTTTTAAAATATTAAAACACATATGTTCACATTTCATCCAATGATAGTTTATTTCCTTGATGAGATATTTTTATTATTTAAAAAAATTGTAGTAGTTTTGTTCCATTTTTGACTCAGGAGACACTAGGAGAGAGAAAGAAGGCTGAGACAGCTCGTGTGAATGATCGCAGTGAGAAAAGCTCTGCTACGTCACAGGTCGTTATTAAAGCTCTCCATCGCATTGTCAGTGCTGCATAGAGCAGTCAAATCACCAAAAGGCATAGGCCCAAGCATTCTGTTCATGTGGTGTAGCTCTGAAGAGAGCAATGAGGAGATTATTAAATCAGTTAAATCTTAGCAATTGTGTTCATCGGAAAGCATTGCTTTTTTAAAAAAATAAACATTTCATAATAAAAAATATGTATGTCTAATCTTAAGCAGTTATATCTATTTTACCCTATAATTCTTTATTTTCAAAATTTTTTATTTCTTTATTACAGAAATACTATATATATATATATATATATATATATATATATATATATATATATATATATATATAAATTAAACACCTCACACTGGTCAAACAACACTTCAACACCTACTAACATTGTCTCAATATAGAAATTCCACTTACTTATTTATCCAATTGTGAATATTTGAATTAAAATTTGGAATTGGTAAATGAAAATGTAATGTAGGAACAATATTCTGCCACTTATTAGGTGGCTGTTAATATGCAGGATGTTAATGGTTGTGAAGTGGTTCATATTTTTACTAGTTTTAAAATGTATTCTTTTTATGACTTGTCTACTTATGCAAGCTTTATGGATTTGGGTATTTTAAATTTCATAAATATTATGTAGAGAAATACATTCAATGTAAAATCTTTGATTATAAAACATAATCATCCTGCCTTGTGTGATGCTATTCTGGGCATACATACTAGTATGCAGTTACATTTACACATGCATGCACATCACTTGAAATTGTTCTCCATGTTTAAAGGAAAATTATTTTCAAGCCCTTTAAGAAATAATTATGAATGTTTCTTTACTAACCCCCTTGTTGTGAGATATCAAATCCTAGGAGAACTAAGAACAGCAAATTTTGTATTAGTTGGTAGCTGTCGTATTTTACAGAAGGCAAATTCAGCTTGTATATTGGAGCCCAGTTGCTGGTTTAAATTGGTTGAAAATGAAATGGGAACATCTTATTGAAACGTTCATTTGATATAGGTGACTATCTTTCCAGGAATAATAATGTGTTGCAAAGTATTATTGCAGAGGTTAATTTATAGAAAGGACTAAGACGATATGTCAGGTGCAGTGTCTAGATCAGAAGAACACATCAAAAAGTAACAAAATACAGATGATAAAACATTCAAGAATCAAAGAGATTATGCTCTGAGACTGGGGAGAAATTGGAGCTGAGAGTCATTTATTTACCTGTTGGCCATGAAACCTGACTTTCCTCATATGCCCTTCCTGCACTCACCTGGAAGGCATTTGTATCTTTTTTTCTTGTGACAATATAAGGGCATATTCTGTTTCAATGATCTCCTGTTTGTCAAAATTTTTGTCTTGCTCAAGTTTCAAAGAATCTTATGTTAACATTAGAGGCCCGGTGCATGAAATTCATGCACCAGGGGGAGTGTCCTTCAATGTGGCCTGCGCCCTCTCACAGTCTGGGAGCCCTCAGGGGATGTCTGCCTGCTGGACATCCCTCTAGTAGTCCGGGACCTCTCTCCCTTTACCACCTGCATGCTCGCTGCTCCTTATGGCTTGGCTCATTGCTCCTTAGTGCTGCTGTGGAGGTGGGAGAAGTTCCCGCCACCACTGCTGTGCTTGCCAGCCATGGGCCTGGCTTCTGGCTGAGTGGCACTCCTCCTTTAAGAGCACACTGACCACTAGAGTGCAGCTCCTGCATTGAGCATCTGTCCCCTGGTGGTCAGTGCATGTGATAGCTACTGGTCATTCTGCCAGCATTCTACTGTTTGGTCGATTTGCATATTAGGCTTTTATTATATAGGATAACTGTGCTCAGGCCTCAGTCAGCATGGCTTAAGAGGGCCCTGGACCAGTGGCCACAATAGATCCAAAGGAAGTTGCAAGATATCTCTTAAAGGTGACCTCCATTGTAAAAATTTACTATATAAAAAGCCTGTGCTCGTCATGCCATCACACCGTAACAACCGGTCAGCAGGAGGCTATGTGCGCGGCAGGTGTGCCCAGGTGGGCAGGACTGTGTGTGTGGTGAGGCGCATGCGGATGGGCAAGGACTTGACTATGGAGGCTTGACCAGAGGCGCAGGTGAGTTTCTGGGTCCCACCAGCACAGCGGGTGGGTTTCCTTGTCCTGGCTCCCATGGTGGCAGTGGTGGAGGCAATCGTGGGACTCTTTCTGGGTCCTGCCCCTGCACCAGCACAGAGGATGCTGGGATCCTGCCCCATGCCAGTAAGGCGGATGCTGAGGTCTCGCATGATATCGCATGCTGGGCCCCTCGTTGAAAATAAATATCTGACTGATGAATCATATACTATGTGGGTCCACTTTCTCATCCATGTTTTCAGGTATCTTTTTAATCCCTTTCATATTCAAAGCAAGGTGATTGCCAAAGTCAGAAGTAAGAGTGGGTTAGGTGGATATAAGATGTAGTCATCTGAAACTTGCCACTCCTTCACTTTGATCAAATTGTTGAAGCCACAGAGAATATGCTCATGCATGCCAGGCTGTCTTTAATGAACAAATGACTTGACCTTTACTACTGAAATTCTGCTATATAACCCACATCATTCCCCATAGTGTCTCCAGGGGGAATGAGCCCCAGTCGCCTACACTGGAAAACAGCTCATTAATGCACTCAATTGACTAATCTTTCCTAGTGCCACTGTCCCTGTGCCCTCACTGCAGCTTTCTGGGATCAGCTTTCCAATAAATTATGTGCGCTCTTTCTCAGTGTCTGCCTCCCAGGACACCCACACTAAGACGAATGTAGTATTCCATCAAGATTACATCTCAATGTGTTAATTCCTTCCCTGTCAAATGACATTTATGTTGTTTTATTGCTCTGAACAATGCTGCTAGAACATTCTTCTATGTGCCTCCTGAAGGACAGCCTGTGCATACAAATAGAATTTTGAGTAATGTCCACTCAACTATTAGTGGTGTTTAATTCTCCTAGGTAGAATTAGAGAGCACTGAACCTCCTGTGAAAACATTTCTTAATTTGAATTTTTTACAATTACATGTATTTGTAGTAAGGATTTCATATATGAATAGAGATGTGAATATGTATTTGAATAAATATAAGAATAAAAATTTAATACAGAATTAAAAGCTATATAAACTCTTGAATATGTTCCTTTTGTGGTAAAACATCCAGTTTAAAATGTACACTCTAGGAAAAGACTACCTCGTTCAAGTCCCCCTACTAACTATATGATCAGGGACAACTCATTTTACCTTATCACTACCTCAGTTTCTCCATTTGTAAAAGGAGTTAGTAATAGCTCACAGGTATGCTGTTGGGATAAATTGAATATACATATCACTAAAAATTTGTCTAACACTTAGTTTGCATTACATGACTTTACTATTACTATCTGATTCAATTTAACAAATATTTTGAAAACTTAATTGACCGGCATATAGTTAAACAAGATATGGCTTGTTCTTTTCAAGATACTTACTATTGAGTAGAAAAGATAAGGCAAAGACACCAATTCCTTTAACATACAAAAGAACCTATGTGATTAATGTAAAGATAGTAATATTAAAATGCAAATTTTGACACACTTCTGCTCAAAATCATTTTGCTTTTGCTCTATTTTATCTATCACATCAAAAATTCTGGAAAAAAATGATTACCAAATTATATTTAAAAGATATAGGCCAATGCAAATAAAAATCTTTAAATCAGCTTTTATTATTTTTGGGGAAGTAAATTATTTTTAAAATTTAACTGATGCAATTATACATTAGTTTTGGAACATAGACCAATTTTTCAAGACATCCCAAAGTGTTGGTGTAGTTTAGTTAGAAATTATTAGTTTAAAAATAATATAAGCTTTATGATCCTTATCAATATGATCCTAATTTAGTTGTAAAATGTTCTGTAACAAATTTAAATAATTTACATTTTTTGTCAAAATATTCCCCCTGCCTTTTTTTTTTTAACATTCCACATATTTTATACTTTAGCTCATGCTATTTTCCAGGTGCCATGACCAACACTGTAGAGAAAGGCTGATTTCATTGCTTTCCCCAGCAGAGAATCATCTCAAGGTCAGTAAGGCAAGACAGACTTTACTGAGGTTTGGATGTTTGGTTAAACATGCATGTTTCAATGTAGAAACTTGATTAGGATTGGGTAAGAATTATCATACAGTAGCTCAGGATTTGTAAAAGTGGTAAGGATTGGATTTTGGAGCTCCAATAATTTGGGGGAACAAACTGTCTGTTGATATTTTTCTTGGAAGAGTTGCTGGGGCTTTCAGGAGGTTTCAAATAACAAAATATCAATCTAGTTTCCTGGTCAGGACAGACCTGGCAAAGTGAATAAATGCTAATGAAGACAGAAAGAGCAAAGTCTTATTGAAGAGGACTAAGGTTTGGTTTAGGTTGCCAGCATCCAGATCAAGTGTGAGGGTGTGTGGTTTCACTTCTAAGTTCTACTTGCCAAACTACCTAGAGAAATTTCGTTAAGCTATATGAGTTCTCCCATCAGATGTTTATCAAGTCTTAAGTCATTAGGAGCACTTGATATGATGCCATAGAACTTTTAAATTAATATACAGGCAAAAGAGTTTTTGGAAGTGCCAAAAATTTGTTTCTTCTATTCATTTCCTAGCTGGGGAGAAATAATGATCATATTTATTATGTAAAATATAAGCAAGTTTCTCTATGATTTGGCCATTGTAAATCATTAGTATGGTCTAAGGTGGAACTCTTAGCACTGAGCTGGATTTGTTTACCTGAGCAAGATGCAAAGGTGATTTTTTCCTGGGTTCTTGTCCAGATGGATTTGAAGAATGAAGCCATAGACAAAGGGTGGTAGATGAAAAAGATGGAAATGTATTGGAAGCAAGTACAGACTCTCACTTAGGGAGGGGGCCCTGAGGGGGTAACTCACCAAACTCTTTTTTGCTAAGGTTTATAAAGGCTGCAGTTCTTTGTCTCTTCATACTGCCTTCCAATTGGTAGAATATCAGCTTCAAAGCCCAAACCCCATATGGGGCTCCCCTTTTTGTCTCCCCCTTAAGTGGTATAATTTTCTATCTCTTGTCTAGATCTGTTTTCCTCTTTCTCCTATTTGTCAGCATTTCTCTATCACTTGTGAAAGTTTGTTTCCCTTTTCTCCTACACCCTCTGGCTTTTCTCTATCTTCTGTGAATGGATATCTTCCTCTCCCCTTTCCTGTGGCACATTTTTTATTTTCTTTCTGTGAATGTATGTATGCCTTTTGGCAGCTCCAAGCCCTCTCTGACGCCTTCCTCACCCATGGAACCTCTTTATCCCTCAATCTCCCTAAACCTGCCTGTTAAAATAATGTTATGGTTATAAGGAAACCCCGCTAATGTGTGGAGATAATTATTGTGTGAAATGTTTGCTGTGTGAAGACCCCAGTACTTTGTAACTTCCAAAATGTGGTGAACACCCCACTAGCTTGATGTGAACGCCCTAAGCCCTTAAAGTGTAAATGCCTTGCTCCTGGCATAAGGCACACTATCTGGCCCACACTGATAAGACACAAGTTGTTTACTACGGGCTATGTAAGCACCAGATTTTCTTCAGTCGACATCTCCTGCCTGATGAGAGGAGGACTCCACATTGCTCCTCCACAAGATGAGCCCCTGACTGACTGCTTTGCTGTGCAAGCCTGAACCAACTGCAGCCGCCTGTCTGTCTCAGTCTTTGTCGTCCATCTTTCGGTGTATATCACCGTGGCCTTTGCTGGAGCCTAGGACCCACTAGGGATAGGTAAATAAACCTTGTGTGATTGCATACTAATTCTGTCTTATGTGTTCATGTGTTCTGGTTCGGCTCAACTGTCTAGACATTGAAGTATCAGAGGATAGGCCATTATTGCTGACCTCTGTTTACCTGCCTATGTTCCACTAAATCTAGGCAGTTAATTAATTAATTGGGGCATAATTGGGACACTGCCTATTTTACCCTAAAACTCCTTTAAGAATTAATCTGTACTAATAAAAGAGTAATATGCTAATTAGACTGATACAGAAGACTAAAGAAATACCAAGCACACTTCCTAGAGAAAGGGAGGGAACCTGTTTATTAACACTAGTGGACTCCAGAAATAATTTCAAAATCAGAGTGCAGAAACATCCAGAGAGCTTGACTGTGTATTATCCCGCTGGGGTCTTTGTCTTGCAGATATACCCCTTCCTCCTTCATGGCCCTGTAGGAAGGCCCCCAGGTGTCAGGCCACATCCAATGGTCCATCTTGGCACCAGCATAACACCCCCACACACACCCCCAGGGCAGTGCATTGTTCACAGTTCTATGGCATCTGCATTTAGATAACAACTTTTGCAAATCCAGTTTCCTTCTCAAGACCAGACATCTTCTGTACATCCTTCTGGACAAATCCATGGTAGAAGGGGTTGAGGCAGAGGTGATTAGGGTCAGGTTGGGGCGGGGGAGCAGTTAGGGTACAATCAGGTCAGTGGGGGGAACAGTTAAGGGGCGATCAGGTCAGTGAGGGGAACAGTTAAGGGGCGATCAGGCTGGCAGGAGAGGGCAGTTAGGGGCAATGAGTCAGGCAGGCAGAGTGGTTAGGGGTGTTCAGGCAGTCAGGCAGGCAGAGTGCTTTAGCAGTGATCAGGCAGGCAGACAAGCACACAGTTAGGAGCCAGCAGTCCCAGATTGCTAGAGGGATGTCTGACTGCAACTTTAGGCCTGATCCCGGATCAGGCCTAAACTGGCAGTCGGACATCCCCCGAGGGGTCCCGGATTGTGAAAGGGTGCAGGCTATACTGAGGGAACCTCCTGTTTATAATAAACGGGCCTCTAGTTTATTATAAAATTGGTAACGTAAGTAGGGAAAGTAAAATTTTTTAACAAGTGCTTCTTACACACTAATTAAATAAATAATTGACTTGTAGTCACAATTACAACAAAAATATGGTGTTTCTGTACTTTTTTTGTCCCTAAATGCCAAACAAAAGCTCACATTTTAGAGCAAAGTGTTACCTTTTCAAGACATAAAAATCCTATTTGAGTATTTCCCTTTGGATACAGGGATAATATCTACTATTCTGAATATTTTCCTTCTTTTTAAGCCAAATAGGCAGCAAAAAAAAAAAAAAAAAAAAAAAAGAATTAAGTTGACAGTGTAATCAGTTCTCTGCTCTTTTCTGCCATCTGTTACTAGGAGAAGAGTGCTTCTGCTGTTAGGCAGAATGGAGCTTGAGAATGGAGTCCTTTCATTAGTACTTTACCTCCTCAGCTTCAAAGAGCCCTAGAGCTCACTTCTTCAGGTTGCTTGTGAGAGCAGCTCAGCCATCAAGGTGGCCTTAGGCAAAATGTTGAAGCTGAGAACAATGGCCTTGAGTGATCTGCCTTCTCTTGCTTAATAACTTCACTTCCCTCCAGGGCAGTCACTTTTGTTCCTTTTCAGAATTGTAACGCCCTCCTTGCAAGAAAAGATGAGTTCTCCTCATTTACAGCATAGAATAAATGTAAATCAATGAGCTCCCTCTCAGAAGTGCTTGTGTTTCTAGCTTCCAGTGGTATTGTGAAATAAAATACTATCCCTCCTCATTAAAGGAATTGCAGGCATCAGCTTTGCAGATGAGGAGATATTTTGGAGGAGAGAGTTGCCTTTCATGTAAGACTTTAGGACACCCAGAGTGGATTTCACGGCTGTCATTGTGCTCTCAACATAACCTTTGGTGTGTAATCTAGAAAGAGTAGTCTTTGAGTTTTATCTTAATTACCAGAAATATAGAAGTTAATTCTACCTTTAAATAGATGATTATATCCAATTATGTCTGTGTATTTCCTGTGGGACTGTGGGGCAGCCTGGGGAGTATGTGGAAGGGTCATTTAACTACAATATGTAGGTAGAATGGTGCCTACAATGACAATAAAAATAACAGTTTGAATATAGTGGAGAAAAAGGGCAGTAATATCTTCCAAAGAGATTTGGGGCATTGAGGTCATTGGCAGCCCAACGTGATGCTATATTAAAAAACGGGAATTAAGCCACAGTAAAGTAAAGGCTGATTCCTATTTTGTAACATTTTAAGTCACTTCTGATCAGGGAACCAATCCAAGATTTTTCTGGCCATTAAGGGAAGTACAAAGAAGAAAGCATCATTTTAATTAACAAACAGCATTTAGCATCTAATAAAATCAGTGTAAAAATTGAAGAGAATAGTGCAGAACAATGGGCTGCGATTTTTTTTCTGCTGAAAATCTTAATTCCCTTGTAGACTTCCCAGTCTGCTTCCTATTACCAAATCAGTAGCGGGGGGAATAGTGTATTTTCATTTTTTTTGACCTACTGAACACATCACAGAAATAATAACCTGGCAAATAAAGCGTACATATTTTGATAAACAACACATTTCAGTAGGAAAAGGATGAGTAGAGATAACAAGTTGGCAGAATTGTTAAGCAAATTCTACTTGGCAAAGAAAAAAATGTTTCTGATAAGAAAGAAAGTGGAGTCTGATTTCAACATCTAGGATTTTTTGTTTTGTTTTGTTTTGTTTTTTATGCTCTCCACATGCCAGTCCCAGGTAGTCTTTGCATTCTGTGATTCATCAGGTCTCTTTGTCACCTTCATTCAGATGTGTTGAAATCTATTTCCAGGTCCAAGACGGAGCCACTTTGACCTGCCATGCCATGTCAGAAAAGTGAAACTTAAGTGATTTCTATGTTCCTGTAAATGTTTGACCAGAAATGTGGTATATCCAGCCAGCCAATCCCCAAAGCCCAAGTCAACTCTAGGCTCTATATTTCCTTCCTTGTTCCTTATTTATTTTCTTATTTTTTATCCTATAAATGAATCCTGCCTTCTGTCCTATTTCAAAGTCTTCTGGACTCTCTGAAAACAGAGATTGCAGGCTTTGTGAAATGTTAAATTGAAGTTTGTATCACCTAAAGTGACTTCTTTAATGATTTTCAACATATCAACACCTTTTACTAACATTCTGAGTTATTAAGTGTTATGTGAATGAATAGAAATGGATGTGTGTGTGTGTGTGTGTGTGTGTGTATACACACAGTGGCCTGATGCACAAATTTGTGCATGGGTGGGGTCTCTCAGCCTGGCTAGCAAACAGGGTTGATGGGGTCAACTGATGAGTTGGACACTTAGCATATTATGCTTTTACTATATAGGAGATATATATATGTATATATATATATATATATATATATATATTGCAAACATAATACCCACCTACAAAAAGTAAGAATTCAAAAGCAAAAAATATAAGATATGTGGTTTGTCTGAAACTAGGTAATCCCCTTGATTTTTCTCTTTCTTTGACCAATGTTTATGACCTAATTTTGGCTAGAGACAACTTTAGAAAGAGTATTTTAAAATTCAGTATAACTGCCTATGTGTGGAATATAGTTTACAGAAAACTTCCTGAGAATTGTATTATATGTCATAGAGGAAAAGACAAAGAATATATTATAAGGTAATATGACCATAAATACCTCATTATATTTCATAATCATGTTAAAATGCACTGAATACTTTCCTCAAGTGCCAGCCTTTTCATGAAGTTTTTCTAAAAAGGTCTCTTTCTCTTCTAAACTTCATCTTTCTTAGAGTCAATATTATTTGCCATGATATTTATCCTTTAATTGTTCCATAAGCATTAATTTTGTCTCTTTAATAGAGTATAAAATCTTCAGGGGCAGCAACTTGTCTATATTTCAAAAGCTTTAATTAAAGTAATTATCATGATGTAGGATGCATACTGAATTCTTAATAAATATTTATTATTGTTATATGCCAAATAATGAACAAAATTGATATAAAAAAGGAAGGAAGGGAGGGAAGAAGGGAGGGAGGGAAGAAGGAAGGAAGGAAGGAAGGAAGGAAGGAAGGAAGGAAGGAAGGAAAGACAGAAACAGGGATGGGGGAAGGGAGAGAGAGAAAGGAGAAAAGAAAAAATCTTTTATTTAATTTACAATAAAGTCAGAGGCCAGGGGTGGGTGTGGGAGTAAGAGAGTGGTGAGAGAGAGCAAAATTGATAAAATTGAAGTTGTAGCTTTTGAGGGGTGAAAAAGTACAAATTCTAGTTAAGAAATAAATAAGGCAAGAAGGTATAATGTACAGATATTAACTACAGTTAATAACACTTATTTCATATTTGGTATTATATAACTTAACTGCTATTACCTAAGGTTAACAATATTTAGATGCTATGCTATAAAATAAATATATCTATGCTACAACATAAGGGAATGAGAAGCAAGAAAAACACGTATATACATAATATCATATGTACCATATGTTTATGTCTATCTATTTACCTATTGATTAAGAAACACAGGATAAGAAACAAAATAAGAAAAAATACTCATGACAGTTATAGTTCTCTTTTCTATAACTGGTCATGTGGTAGCAGTTGATACTTATAACATTTGATTACCCATTCCAAATTCCCTAAGCCCTCAGCAAACACTTCAACTAGTTTTTGTGTTTGACCTGGTGCTTGACCCAAACCTTCTTTCCTAAGAAATCTGAGTCATTAGTAGTCCCTCCCACTTGGACTAGATTATTATAGTGCTCCATTGATTTGAATCAAAGCACACACTAATAGCAAGAGATGCCCTACAGAATCTCCTTTGTTTCAGACAACTCTTCCTCCCCTCCACTGTGGAATAGCAGTCCATTTCTCCTTAGTAATCAGAATCAATTACCCTAGCCAGTACAGTGATTCCCTCTTAGCCTATTGATTCACAGGCCTGAGGAGCCCCTTATGGCAGGAAGGTTATCTTAAATTCCTATTCAATGGAATTATTGTTGTGTTTCCTGGTGGAATCATTCCTTTCACTGGAACTAAGACTTTTAGGCCAGAGCATCACAGGAACAGGAGGTCAAAAGTCTAACCTCACCACCCTAACTAATACTTCCCACTTGCTTAATTGTCATGTTTCTTACCTAAATTCTACAAGATCAGGAATTATATGTTTCTTCTTGCATAGTTTCTTCCTGCACATAGCCAGCATTTAGTATGGTTTGAATGAATAAAATAGTCAATAATCTAAATTTATAATTTACTTTTGTCATTCTAGTTCAATTCATCATCATCTCTCACCTGGATTATTGCAATCACTTTCTCACCAGGGTCTTGTGCACAATCTTTCCAATTAAACTGAATTCCCTACTTGCACCCCTCTGTAGCCATCACCACCATGTACTCACTGCATTCTTTCTGTACTGGCTTAGATGCTCCATAAAGCCAGAGATTTGGGGTGTTACTTTTACCACTGATACATTCCTCACTTTCTGAAACCTGGCTAGAACCTTGTTAGAAATATGCAAATGAATGGAGCACACTGTACCAGTCAGAATATGTGGTTAGTAAGTGAAAATCTTTAAAAGAGAGAATTAGAGGCTGACAAGAACATTGATAAGGTTGGGCAAGGGAACAGAAGTCAGAAATGTTGTCACCAATGATATCAGCCTGCCACTCCAAGCAGGACATTCTAAAAATCTCACCCAGCAATTGCTGAAAACCCAAGGTCCTCTCACCCTGAAGTCTGTGTCAATCTCCCCAATTCCTGGAAACCTTCTATTTCAATGTCCATCATTAACATCAGTTATGTTCAAGAACACCTCCAAGCAGCTACTCTGGACCTCATACCTGCTTGTGCAAACGCAGAAGTGCATCTGAGAATAATGGCCTCCCATTCTCTTTTTTCCGAATTTTTTGTAATTGCCTGTGGTAGGCAGAGTCTAACCATCTTGTGGACACAAGGCTGGGAATCATGGAGGATTTATCTTCCCTGCAACACAGGGAGAAATCGCAATTTCTTAGTGAAATCCCAGAAGTGGGTAGCAATGATGCTGATTTGAAAACTAATACCCATGCACACATACTTACTCAGGAAGTTAGGAGTCATGGAAAAGAGATACTGTTTTTCCTTACTTACTTATTTTCCTTTACAAAGTGTTGTTGTTATTCTTTGTTTAGCTTTGTTTTATGATTGTCTCTCTACCTTATCCTGTGCATAAATCTTGGATGACTCTAACTTAGATTTATCACCCACCAGGCATCTAAGTCAATTATCTGATCCCAGCTGTTGAGCTAGGTGTTCAGTACTTCTATAACATGACGCATCTTCAAGGGAAGTGTTTGATTTATCTAAAGCACTAACTAGGCTGTGTATCCTAAGCTGCTCTAAGCTTATTTTTTCTCTTAAAATCTCCTATCACATGAAAAAACAACAACAAAAAAAAAACTGGCCCTAACCAGTTTGGATAGAGCATCTGCCTGCGGACTTAAGAGTCCCAGGTTCAATTCTGGTCAAGGGCATGTACCTTGGTTGTGGACACATCCCCAGTAGGGAGTGTGCAGGAGGCAGCTGATGGATGTTTTTCTCTCATTGGTGTTTCTGACTCTCTTTCCCTCTCCTTTCCTCTCTGTAAAAAATCAATAAAATATATTTTAAAAATCTATAAGGCTTTTTTATGACAGTACGTATATTATCATATAGAAAGACTTGGCAATCTTGCTAACATGCTAATAAATATGCTAAGATTATTAGAGAAAATGTTAATTGCAAGGAAAACAAGCACACGAAAAACAAGCATGGTACTAACTCTTCTTCAACAGAGTTAATTTATGTTAAATAAATACTTGGTGAAGTACTTTTTAACCCTCTTCATTCTGAACAGTGTTTACTTCATTTCAGCTTTATTTCTCTCTTTCCCTACTATCACCTATATTTTAATTATTTAATAGATGATGAAAGACCCAGAAGGAAAAGGAAAAGGTTAATAAGTGTTACTAGGCAATTAAGAATGTCTGTAAATGGCTTGTTGTCCCCAACAATTCATACGCATCGTTTATAGCTGCCAAGGGCTATTGTCATGAGATGAAAATCACTGGATCCCTCAATGTTTACAGAAATCGAAAGAGTCACAAAATATGTTACATATTTGACTAAAGGTGAACATTTATCCCATGTGCATGTGTGCTCTTGCAGTATCTGCATCAAAAATAAACTATTTTTGATTAGAAACTTCTCCAGTGGTGTTGACCCATTAAGTATGCATTTCTAGATTGAGACAGAATTATCACTGGGTCTTTGTCCTGGCAACCCATCTGTATTCCATTTGGCAATGACAACTGAACACACTTTTGCTGCCCAGTTGTCAATAAAAATGATTCTATCCCATGAAAAAACATCGCAGGCCACTTATCAAATGCCTTTGACCTTTTGTAGATGACATCCCAGGAACGAGTGGCTGGCCCTCACCTATAGAGACAAATGGAGTGGTCTCTCTCCTAATCTTCACATACATTAGCATACATAGCTCAGCATTCTAATTATATTTTCACCTTTGTTTTCACATTAAATGGAAGCTACTGAATTAATACAGTTCTGCTAAATACCCCAACAGCATGGAGCAGTAAGTAGACCAATTGCCACTCTGCATCTTTAGGGTGAAGAAACCACACAGCATATGTCTGACTTTTTAGTCTGTAATTTTTTAAGTTACTTATTGCCACCACTAATTTTAATTTTATTGAATATTGCCTGCCCCCTCTTATTTATACAGACAATTGACATATTCAAATTTTGGTGTATGAATCACGGTATAACTCTGTGTGTCCCAATGTGATTTTGTACATGTGTTCATATACCGGCACAACACAAAACCCCAACATGCACATGGTGTGACTATAACAACCAAGCATGTTAGCTCTAGCAAAGTCCTGGCATGACATTTGTTTAAAACCCAATTTTATTTAATTTATAAAAATTCAAAATTTCTCTGAGTAGTTGTGCATGTGCAGTCTCAGATAGAAAATCAATTGATGTTTTAACATAAAAAACAGCTGGGCACAGACCTTCTGCGTGTCACTGGCTGGGACTCTGATGTGGGACTGGAGTGTCCTCACAGGGAGGACAGTGTGTCTCTTGGATTACAGCCCCCAGCTGTTTATATGCAGGACACCAGACACTAGGAAGGGGAGATGAGCCGTCACCATCTAACAGGCCCTGATAATGAGCTTGCAGGTATGGAAAGTGAAAGCATTCTGTAACCTTAATTCATATTGCTTTAAGAGTCTACGTTCACACCATTCACGGACAATAACTAAGGGTGTGAATATCATTCAAATGGCATGAATTTAGCTACTGTTGGAGGTGCTCCCCTTCTTGACAGAGCTGAAATGATATTAGGTAAAGGTGTGCGGCTTTGGAGCTAACTCAAGTGACCTTTCCAGGTGTGTAAATTCCAAGCCCGCCTCCTCTAATTATATTTGATGGGTGAACAGATATTACACATGCAGGAATTGAATGCAAATAAAGTGAATGCCGGTTTCATAAAAATATTCTAATCTCTAAAGCATGTAATTTGCAGAAATAATAGTGAAGCTTCCAGAATAAGACCTTATAAAGAAAAGCAAATTGTTAGGAGCATGACAACAAGAAATGAATCATGCTTGTCAATTTGTTGGAATCTGAAACCATTACAGGCAGCACAATGCATATCAAACAAGAGGCCCACCAAAGGCATGGTGGTCGTGACATTGCCTCTTTCACCATAACACATTACAATTTAAACATTTATTTTTTTCAGGCAAATTATACTTT